>JAQIFY010005713.1:0-10847 GCA_028533085.1 Varecia variegata | reverse complement strand
GTGTGATGTGCCACAGCCTTTGCCAACATGGTCTTCCCGCAGCCCGGTGGGCCGTACATGAGGACGCCTCGGGGGGGATCGATGCCGATCTGAAACCCAGAGGGGGAAAGGAGGATGAGCCAGGGGTCCCGTCACCAACCCCAGACCCAGCAGGGCCTCTCCCTTCCCTGCCACCTCCACTGCCTCACCTGCTTGTAGAGCTCGAAGTGCGTAAGTGGGAGCTCCACGGCCTCCCGCACCTCCTGCTTCTGGATGTCCATGCCTCCGATGTCTGCGTACATCACGTCTGGCTTCTGGTCTGGTGGGAGAGCAGAGCTGGGGCTCCCAGCCTGGCCCACAGCGTCCCCTTGGGCCTTCCTGGCCCCGGGCTGCCCCCTCACCTGAGGTGAGCATCATGATGCTGCTGTCGGCCTCGGGAGGCAGCACGTCCACCAGGGCGTTGCTGTGCTTGTGGAGGGCCACCGAGGCGTTCGGCTTGAGCAGCTCCCGATCAATGGTGCTCAGGATGCGCACATAATAGTTGGAGCCTTTGGGCAGGAGGCAGCAAGGGAGGGGGGGGAAATGAGAAGCAACAGAGCCTCAAAACTGTCCTTTCCTCCTTTCCCCAACCTCATTTGCACGCTCCAGGCCACCAATATCTCTCGCTCAGACCCTGAGGGGCCCGCTTTCGGCCTCCAGTCTTGCCTCCTCCAGTCTGTCCCCACATTCACACTAGCGACTTCCTTGTCTGTCTATAGCCCTGACTCTCTCTTTAGCTCCAGCCCTGGGTGAACAGCATGCCTCCCCTGATGTCCCCTGGGTATCTCTCACTCACTGTGCCCCAGTGTGATCTCGGTATATTTCCCCCAGTAGTGCTCCTGGATCTCAGTGCCAAGGAGACCCACTGTCTCCCAGTCCCCAGCCAGAGGCCTGAGCCTCATCCTGGACCTTTCTCCACTTCCCTCCACAGCCCATCAGTCACCACAACCTTCCACCCAGCCTCCCGAGCGTCTCTCCAACCAGTCCCTCCTCTCCTCCCCACGGCCTCTGACCTGATTCAGCCCTGTCCTCTCCCATCTAAGTCCCTGCACAACACTGCCCTGGTGATCGGCCTCCAGTCTCCTCTCTCCAGCCCGCCTCCTACAGGTATACTAATGATGCACTTGTCTTTCCAGGCTCAGTCTCTCTCCTGACCATCAAAGCTGGCTGTCCCGCAGCCTCCTGGACACCTCCCCATGACGCCCTAGACTGCCCTCACTGCCTCCCTCCAAACCTACTCCTCCACCCCTGTTGCCATCTCAGAGAGAGCCCCACAGTCCCCCTGAGTTCCACAGATCAAAGATACAGGCTTCATCCTGGATACCTTCCTCCCCTCACTTCCTCACAGCCCATCAGTCCAATTCCAGGCACAATCACACACCTTTCCCCAGAACTTTTACAAGAACATGGCTTGGTCCAGAGGAGCAGAGGCCAGAAGCAGGAAAATACAGATAAGACGCCAGAGACAATGACCATGAGGACAAGGCCTGAACCTAAGTTAATAACAGCAGCTACCATATACCTTACCAGAGCCCAATCTCTTAACACTCCACCCATGGTTTCAAACTACAGGCCCTAACCCAGTAGTAATTGCAAGATCAATTTAGAGGGTCATAACTAGAACTGTGTTTAAAACAAAACAGACTAGAACAGAGGAGAAAACATCATAATATATCACATACAGTAAGCCTAAATATCCTTGGTGAAACTTTTTTTAATATGAATATTTAAATAGTGAGAGGCAGAGACAGACACAATGTAAAATATATTTCTACTTTTGGATCTGTTAAAATTCTCTGAAGAGCACCAGTATACTATCCTGTCTTGTTTGCTGCTCTTTAAGACCCTAGCACATGGCAGGAAACAGTTGTTAAGTGGAGAGATGAATGAACGAGGTGTCTCCCCCAATCCCCACACCTGTGGTAGAGCCCACGATGGCTGTATTCTGATCCACGGCCTCCAGAAATTGCCCGATGACCAGTGGGATGCTCTGGATTCGCTTCACCTCCTCCTGGGCATGAAGGAATTCCTTCTTCAAGTTCTTTTGTTCATCTTTGATGTACTCCTCCTGCACCTCTAGGAACTCCAGCTCTTGCTGCAGTTTCTGTGAGCAGACAGTGCACAGGAAGGGGATGGTTCCAGGCCTTGCTGAGCCAGAGAGTGGTGGAAACTGGGGGAAATATGAGATGCTGGGCCCTGTGCAAGATATGGGTTGGGAGTTGAACGTACCTTGTAGCGGCTGTACAGGTCCTCCAGGTCCTCAGGTTCAGGACCCAGGAAGGACAGGCCAGTCTGGGGCCGGGACACAGACAATGCTGGTATCTCATCCTAGACCAAAGGGGAAAACTCAGGTTAGATCTAGAGGGTCTCCTCATGAAAACATCCCGAATCCTCTCCCCACTTTACCGTGAAGTCACTGAGCCCCTAACAGTCTCTTGGCATAATTCAGACCCTCAAAATAGATCCTGAAAACCTCCCAGCCCCCTAAATAGGCTTCAGTTGTCACCCAACCCCCTAAACAGGCCCCTCTGTTAACTTGCCCCCAAACAGATCTTTTCCAGTCATTCATCAATCATAGCATGTCCCCAGTGTCACCAAACTCCCAACAAGGGTCTAAATGTCACATCAATTCTTTATCAGACCCCAGTGGTCCCCAGCCCCCCTCAGCAGGTTCCTAATGTCAGATGGCTCTCCCAGATAGGCTGTTAAAGACACTGCACCTTCAAAGAATCCTGCCATTCCCCAGTTTCTCCCCAAATATCCCTCATGTCACACACTCCCAACTTGCATTAGGCCCAAACATCACTCAGCCAAGCCACAGATAATACTTAGCCACCGCCTCAAATACCCAAGCCAAGCCCCCAACATGTGTCAGTCTCCCTGCCTAGACCCCGACATCACTCGGCCTCATGGCTGGGTCCCATACATCACTCACCACCCGACCCAATCCCAACCCTACCGCGCCACTTATGTCACTAACCACTCCCAGCCAGGCCTCGGAATTAATCAGTCTCAAAGACACTCTAATGTCACTCACACCCCCAGGCCCCTTTCTGAGTCCTACCGCCTTCCTAACATCACTCGACCACCCAGACAGGCCTCTGGACAGCACCAAGCTCTCCAGTGAGACCTCTGAAATCGCCGGGGCTGGGATCCTCGAAGCCTTTCTGCCCCAACTCAAGTCTGGCTTCACCCTCTCCCCACTATCCCGGCCCGGACTAAAAAGCCCAAGTCCCCACTGCACCTGAGCCTTCTCCACTAAGATGCCTATTTCCTCCATAGTGACCAAGCCTGCCTCTGTGTGCCCGGCCTGATCAGTCACCGCTTCCGCTGACGCCACCGGAAATTGATGTCCTATGGGAACTCTGGGAAACGTAGTTCAAGATATGGCTGAGACAGGGCTGCATGTGCCGGATAGGATGAAGGGCTCGTCCTGGGCTCCGCCCCCAAGTTACGCACATGCGCCGTTCGTACCCGCGGGGGCGCGGGCGGGCTCGGAGCAGTGCGCGTGCGCCACGCACCATAGCGCCATCTCGCGCGCGATTAGAGGACGCAGGCTTGCTTTCCAGGAGGTGGCGCCCCCGGATTGCTCTTTCAACTGAGGAACTTCCCGAAGATACGTCAGGGAGAGTCTGGTGGGCAAAGGTTCTCTCTCATTAAGTGGCTGGGCTGGAGGGGCCTTGGGCCAGGCTCCGTAGAAGCTATCTTTTAGGGGTTCTTCAAGTGGGGCTGACCCCAGAATTGTGCCCCGTGCGAAAATGGGAAGGCCCACGCTGCCCCTGAGGGTGACACTTCGTGCCGGACTCCATCCCAGGAGTGAGGAGACCCAAGGCAGCGAATTGAGTAGAACCCATGCTTCAGGGCTGAAGAAAATGAGGCAGCGGGTGCGCGATGAGCTGGTTCGCACAGGAGTCCAGCAGACCTGTTCCAGATCCTGTGCTTAAGCTGCACAAGCATCATGTCATCGAATCGTAACAGGTATTATGTTTCCTCTTTTACGGAGAAGGAAACGGGCTCAGAGCCATGAAGTCACTTGCCACAGTCACAATGTGCCAGAGGAACAAAGTGCGGATTGGAACCCAGATCTGTCTGTCCCCAAAGCCTGTGCTCCTGGCCTCAGGGAAACACTGCCACCCTCCACACCAGCTACAATTTTTGTTCACCATTTGTGCGTTTACTTTTGGCCAGACAAGTTCCAAACCATGATCTCTGACTCTTCATCACAACCCTCAGTGGTAGATTTGCTTTCCCTCATTTTGCAAATGGGGAAACTGAGGCTCAGACAGGAGAAAGTCTCTTCCATTAAGTCACAAACAGAATTAGTGGCTTCTGCTCAATGACAGCTGTATGCTCCGGGGCGGAGGGGCGGGGGGGAACCCAGAGATAAATCAGATTCCTTAAGGTCCCAGAGTTTTTATTTCCACAAAAAAGGAAAACAGTGATGGCAAGAAATCTATCTTTTTCCTCTGCATAGGCAACTCTTAATTCTGTATTCCAGGTCTCCACTTTACACCCCAAAGGCATCCCAGATTTTTACTTGAGGCTTAGAACCTATCACTTAAAATGGAATCCATCATCTTCCCCCTTGCCACCTAACCTCCCAGTTTCCAGGCTTCAGACTCAAACCCAACTGAGAGCTTTACCTTTGACTGAGAGCCAAGTCAAATCATCACCAAGTTCTTTCTGGCCTCTCTGGCAATGACAAATAAATGTCTCCCTTTGGAATTTTTGTGGATACTATTCATAAATAACCATTTCCTGAACCCTGACTGTGTTCCTGGTTCTTTGCTCAGTATTTTGTCTCATTATCTCATTTAATCCTTACAACATTAGGGAGTGGATGGTGACATTAACCAACGGTTATACAAACTCCTTACCTTTCACCTTGTGCCAGGGAAGTTTAAATGCTTTATACATGTCATCTGATTTAATCTCCAAATTAATGTGGAATTTGAAGTGTGAATTGTTGTCTTACTTCCTACGTTCTCAGATCCTACATGAAAAACCAGGTTCAGAGAGGTAAAGTTACTTGCCCAGATTACACAGCAAGTAAATGGTAGAGCTGGCATACAAATCCAGAGTCTGAGCTCTTAAGCTCACTTGATAGTTATTATTTGGATCTGCAGGCCACGTTAGACAGGTCAGTCATTCTCAGGAATGAGGATGTCAGATCATTTAGGGAGTTTTTTCAAGCTAGACAGACCCACCTTAACCTGCACCCTATTATTATGATCTTTCTTCCCATCCCCTGGTTAAGAACTACCGATATAGGCCATTTAAGAGATGGGAAAACTAGAGCTAGGAACAGTCCAATCGACTAAAATTGATCTCTTCTGGTTCAAACCCGGGGCTTTATTTCTTTCAATGACATGCCTTTCTAAGTAGGAAGGGAGGGTCTCCGGAGAATATAGGACTTCAACCAACTTGAGCAATCAACTTGTTCTGCAGTCTTGCCTTTGTAAATAAGGGCCACTCTGCTGGCTAAAACTTGCCCTTGACAGACCCGGGCAGCCTACAGATAAACTGAAGTGACTTTCCTCATTACTGTGCTAAAGTCTTGACCCTGGCAGGAGCTATCGCTTCATTACCATAACATGGGACCTGTGTGCGAACATGACAACTAACCACGCCTCTAGAGGGAAACTACACCCCTACAGGTGATGACACATCTTTTTCCTTCTCTACTACATCTTTTAAAAACCCCATGCTGCTTTCCCTTGGTTCGGGCGGGGGACACTGCTTTCACTTGCTGCAAGTGATTAAACTCCGACTGATCAAGACCCATAGTCTCGTGGAGAGTCATCTGTTACTAGATTTTTTGGGTAACAAATCTAGTACCCCAGATGGGACCATGGACTGGGCCCTGACCTGGCCTCTGTCTTAGGCTCCTGACAGGAGAAGCAGTGGGCTTCGGAAGCACGCCCAGGCTAACTCTCCTAAGTTGCCAGAGGAGGGATCAAAGAGGGACTCCGAGACATCCCCGGCCTGGTGTCTAGTCCACTGACTGGCACCGCAGGACCTCGAGGGAGCAGAAGCAGCCATCTGAGCCTTTTCCTTCAGGCGGTACTCCTGAAAAGCCTACTCCTTTGAGGCGGTAAGTGGAAGTGGGTCCCATGAACTGACTAAAAGTAATTTGGTCTCGGTCATTAGGACTCTGGGCTACCTGGATTAGAACCTGGGTTTAAGGTATCCAGGGTTGTCAGAAAAAAGGAAGGACTCTCCTTGGGGTCTGGAAGACTGAGAGAAATCTCCGACCATCTTAACAAGATGAACCTCTGACATAGAGACCGGGAGCTTGTCTTCAGAGGGAGAGGCCGTTGTTAGGGTGCTTCCTCTAGATTGGAAACTGTTAGATACCCACCCATGACCAAAAATCAAATGATATTTTACTACAGTACAGCCTGGCTCCATCCAGTGTTCCCTGAGAAGCTGGGAAAAATGGCTGGAGAATGAGGTCATTTAATTATAATACAGTTCTCCAATTGGAGAATTTTACAAGGAACATGGCAAATAGGATGAAATACTCTATGTACAGTGTTTTATGGTTGTCTATCAAAACCCATCCCTGGGGTTTGTCCTGTCTGTGGGCTCCATTTACTTTTATTCCTCTCTACTCCTTCCTCTGCCAATCACCAAGTTTTGGCCAAACAAAGGCAGCCAACTGTTCAAACTGCTTAAGTCCATGAATCTTCTTTAACCACATGGCAGTGCTGGAGTCTCTCTGAACTTGTTCCCATTCAGCTGCCCGATTTGTGGATTGTTCTTTGCTCAGTTAAACTCTGTTACATTTAATTTGTCAGAAGTGGGTTCCGAAAGAGAGCTCCCAGAGACCCCAGGAGCACCAAGTGGACAGGCGAGGTACCCGCCAGGTTGTGCCCATTACTGGGCTCGTGGGTAAGTTCTCTCAGATTCTGAAGCTGTACAGATTTGTGTTTGAACTCTCCGAATTTGTTTGACCAAATTTTTGATTCTAACTGGTTTGAAAGTTGTAATAGAAACTGTGCTGGGTCTGGGATCAGATTGGATCTGATTATTACTTGGCTTGGTTATCCTCTTGCCTCAGCCTCCCAGGTAGCTGGGATTATAGGTGAGCACCAGCATGCCCGTCTGATTTTTCTTTTTCTTTTTTTTTTTTTTGTGGAGACAGGGGTCTTGCTTTGTTGCCAGATTGGTCTCGAACTCCAGGCCCCAATGGTGCTCCTGCCTCGGCCTCCCAAAGTGCTGCAATTGCAGGCATGGGCCATTGCTCCTGGCCCTTGATTTGATATCTTTTTTTTTTTTTTTTGAGACAGAGTCTCACTCTGTTGCCCGGGCTAGAGTGCCGTGGCGTCAGCCTAGCTCACAGCAACCTCAAACTCCTGGGTTCAAGCGATCCTCCTGCCTCAGCCTCCCAAGTAGCTGAGACTACAGGCATGCACCACCATGCCCGGCTAATTTTTTTCTATATATATTTTTAGTTGTCCAGATAATTTCTTTCTATTTTTAGTAGAGACAGGGTCTCGCTCTTGCTCAGGCTGGTCTCGAACTCCTGACCTTGAGCAATCCACCTGCCTCGGCCTCCCAGAGTGCTAGGATTACAGGCGTTAGCCACCACGCCCAGCCTGATTTGATATCTTGAAACCCTTTTTATTAAAAAACGTTTTATCTATTAAAAAAAAAAACCATCTCTGCAAAAAAAAAAAAAAAATTGCAGGATATATAAGCTGGCCAGAGGGGCAAAAGAAACAACACTGCCTATTTCAGAAGCCCTTGGAGAGGAAGATCCAGGCATGTGGGGACTGGTAGGGAAGGGGTGAGAAGGAGGAGTCCCTCTGTTTCCTGTCTGAGAAGGGAAGTGAGGGCCTCTGGCCTTGCGGGGACCTTTACCAATACAGGGCAATAGTCCCCCTTCGTCCTCGGGGGTTGAACCCTCACTGCCTCCAGGGGAAAGCAAAGGCCCTCCTCCATATTTACAGAACCTTCCAGACTCTGCAGAGGCAGCCACGGCTCCTGTTACTGCTAGACCAGGTCCTGATTATATCCCTCCTTGCTGGGAAGTGCAACTCATAATGGGACACATACAAGCCCGGAGGGGGACTGTTCCCGGTCATGCAGGTGCCTGATGGGGAGGGAGGTTTACTCGGGTCCATGTAGGGCTTATATGTGAGCCCAGAAGAGTTTATGATTCTCATGAGGGGAATATTCTCTATGCATAACCCCACATGGCCCAGATGTGTAGACCTTAATGGCAACCCGGCTCACAACAGAGGAGAAATCTGCTGCCATTGCCAAAACTGGGGAGGAAGCTGATGTGTGCTGCTAACCTGGGCCACCCAAGCTCCTGGGCCAGTGACGTGTCGGTCCCAATAGGCAATCCAAACTGGGACCCCAGTGATGACAGGGATCAAGAGTGTCTAGATCATTATAGGAACGTGCTGCTCAAAGAATGAGGGAAATAATCTGGCCCCCTGTCAACTGGGGAAAACTCCAGGAAATAGAACAAGGCCCTAATGAGAATCTATCAGCATTCTTGGAGAGGTTAAGAAAATGTCTTCGGGATTATACCCCTGGGACCTAGAAGACCCAGGGACCCAGGAAGCCAATTAGTGCTTGGCTCCCACTTCATCTCTGAGTGTCCCCAGGTATTCAGAGAAAACTCCAGAAATTGGTGATAAGTCCAGGCACTCCCCCTTCCCAGCTGGTAGACATTACCTTTAAGATCTACAATAATAGGGCTATGGCATCCGACAAAAAAGAAGTCAAGAAGTTAAAGAGACAGGCCCACCTTCTGGCTGTGGCCCTGCAGACTGCTTCAGGTGACCCAAAGGAAGGAAGAAGACCACGTGAGTGAATGACCAGGGCCCCCAACATATGACTCAGAGGCCTCCTAAGCTGGGGCCAAACAATGCACTTACTGTAAGCAGGAGGGACAATGGAAAAGAGAATGTGAATCATCCCCAGAGAGGGAAGGGGAGGACAAACCTCAGTTCCAGTTCCCCACAACCAGAGAAGAGCATAACTGATGGGCCTGCGGCTCCTCACCCGGCTCCTCAAAGCCAGATCCACATCTCGCCTGAGGAGCCCCAGGTTACGTTAGGAATAGGGGGACAGCCACTTGAATTCCTATTCGATATTGGAGCCACATTCTCTGTGTTGACCACTAAGAAGGAACCTCTATTCAGGAAGGAATGTAATATAGAAGGTGTGTCTGGCAAAAGAAATACCGAAAGATCCCTGGAGCAGGTCTGTGAAGTAGGATCAAAAATTCTGACTCATTCCTTCCTCTGTGTCCCTGAGTGCCCCATTCCCCTTTTGGGAAGAGACCTTCTGACTAAGTTTAGGGCCACAATTTCTTTTTTAAAAAATTTATTTTAAATATATTTAAAAAAATTTTATTTCAAAATGTTTTTGTTACATGGATACACTGTATAATGCGGAGGTCCGGGCTTTAGTGTTCCTGCCACCAGGATGATGTTCATTGTACCCAATAGTTAAGTTTTATCCCTCATCCCCCCTTCTTAGATTCCAATGTCCCTTATGTCTTTTTGTGCCTGTGTGTACCCATCATTTAACTCCCACTTATTAGGGAGAATATGTGGTGTTTGTTTTTTCATTCCTGAGATATTTCACTTAGGATAATGGTCTCCAGTTCCATCCCAGCTGCTGTGAATGACATTATTTCATTCCTTTTTATGGACTGAGTAGTACTCCATGGTGTATATATACACCACATTTTCTTTACCCACTTAGGAACTGATGGGCACATAGGTTGATTCCATATCTTTGCAAGGGTGAATTGTGATAAATATTCAAGTTCAGGTGTTTTTTTGATAAAATGATTTTTTTCCTTGTGGGTAGATAACCAGTAATGGGATTGCTGGATTGAACTACTTTTAGGTCTACTTTTAGCATTCTGAGGAATCTCCACACTGTTTTCCATAGAGGTTGTACTAGTTTGCAGTCCACCCAACAGTGGGTAAGCATACCTTCCTCTGTGCATCCATACCAACGTCTGCTGTTTTTTGATGTTTTAATAATGGGCATTCTGACGGGGGTAAGGTGGTATCCCATTGTGTTTTTAATTTGCATTTACCTGATGATTAGTGATGTTGAACATTTTGAACATTTGATCCAGCAATCCCACTACTAGGCATCTATCCAAAGGAAAAAAAGTCATTTTATAATATAATATTTTTAGTTCTTTGAGATACCTCCAAATTACTTTCCACAGAGGTTGTACTAATTTGCAGTCCCACCAGCAGTGTAAGAGTGTTCCTATCTCTCTATACAGAAGCTCACACACCCGGCTTTCACACTTCAGCTGCGATCTGTCTTGCTCCTAGCCCCCACCTCAGGGCGAAGCAGGGTCCGAGCAACCCCTGGGAGTGACAAGGCCCCTTCCAAAGTTCAGGGCATTCATATATGCCACCTGGGGGACCAGAGCCTACCACGAGGACAACAGGAACAGGCTAGGATTTCTTTAGCATGTTTTATTTCTTTATTACTGGAGGTCAAAAGTCCCCTTTCTCTTCAGATGGCCCCGTGCTCATGAACAACAGAAAAAGCATACCTGCCTTTATCAAAAAGTCCCAAATCAATACATGTTGGCGTGGATGCGGAGAGACAGGAACTCTCTTACACTGCTGGTGGGACTGTAAACTAGTACAGCCCCTATGGAAAGCAATATGGAGATTCCTTAAACAGATTCAAGTAGACCTTCCATTTGATCCAACAATCCCATTATTGGGCATCTACCCAGAAGAACATAAGTCATTCTACAATAAAGACACCTGCACCCGAATGTTTATAGCAGCACAATTCACAATTGCTAAGATGTGGAAACAACCCAA
>JAQIFY010005712.1:0-10848 GCA_028533085.1 Varecia variegata | reverse complement strand
GGTCTCCTGCTCCCTGACAAAGTGGAACTGCAGAAACAGAAGAGATTCGATAGAATAGGGAAGGGAAGGTCCCTGAAATCTTAGGAAGTGACTACAAATGGCTTCATTGTTGCTAAAGGGTGATCACAAAGATGCCAAAAGCTACGTAATACTATCTTGGATAGGGATAGCTGGGAGTCAGGGTTTGTTTCCACATAAGCAAGAACTTAGTTAGTTACCTTCAGAAGTAGTGAACTCCTCATCGCCAGAGACATCCGATCTAGGACCAGCTGACTAGCACTAGAAAGTTGTGGCAGGGATGGGTGATAGCGGGGGCCTGTCAGACCTGGGTGCTATGTACTCACTTGAAGCAAAATGAACTCCCAGTGAAGAAGAGCATGGTTAAAAGAGACAATATTCATGCTTTATTAAACCACATATTAGAAAATTGCTGTCATTTAAAAATATCTGGAAGCTATTTGTCACATCAATAAAGAATTTTCATCTACAAATTAAAATCTGACAGAGAATAAGGTAAATTGACAGTACCTCATAGACACGGACCCCAAGGAAGCTTCATTCCTACGGTGAGAATATTCAGGGAGGCTCCTGCTACTGCCAGGTGGCAGCTGGGAGTAGCAGTTGTCTCAGCACTCTGACGGTACAGTGGGAACGCCACTGGAGATGCGAACAGATCCTCGCACAATACAACACTACAGTTTTTAAGGCAAGTTCATAACCTCTGGCCCATTTGAGCCTCACAGCACTGTTAGTTAGTGTCCTTACCTCCATTTTACAGATGATACTGACAAGTAAAAAGTGACTAGCCTGAGGTCACACAATTGATTATGGACTGAGACTGCAGTTTTCTGGCTAGCACAGGCTTTGGCACAGAGCCAGTTTTCAGTCTGCATAGTCCAGTTCTGTTTCTGCTATGTGATTCCCCAAATCTCAGAACTAGTTCCCCTCTGGGTGTAAGGCCTCATCTCAGGTCCCAAGGAAGGTAATCCGAAGGTACAGTCAAGTTCCACAGAGTGACCAGGCAGAAGCGAAGCGTCAGAGGCCGTAACTCAATGAGAGGGGGCCACAGTGAGCAGGCGCTGGCCAGAGACCAGCTGCGTCCACCCTGAGCAGCAGGGCCCGGTGGACATGAGCACAGACCTGGAACCACTAGCTGTGTGACCTGGGGCAAGTGACTCACTCTGGGTCTCCATTTTGCCCTGTGGAGACCTGGGATAACTTTCTACCCCCGAGGTAGGACGTGAGGGTCAAGCGAGGTTAGCTGTAAAGCGTGCGCACAGCGCACTGCAAGACAGTGAGAACTGTCTTATCACTTGGCCCCTGCGGCCGTGGGTCTGGGAACAGGCCTTGGTCTCAGGGATGGACAGAGATGTGGGGTCAAGTGTACTAACTTCCCTGTCAGGAATGTCCTCTGCCCATCACAATTCAGCTTTGGGCCATTTCTAAATTAATTAGAATTTTAATTAGTAGAACTAATTTCCCCTTTTCTCAGGATTTCGGAAGCATAGTATTCAGACACCTACCCAGCTAGAGTTTTAAGTTATTTGGTTAGAAGTAAAGGTACTTTTGAGGTACCTTCTGCCTTGTATTCTTATATTACATTGGCCCATATGAAAGTACCATTTTTAAGACAAAAACTATTGAAAATGGACAGTTTTATATGGTTCAAACTAATTAATGTACTGAAAGTCTGTTTACACCGTGAGGGGGATTCAGCCTTGCGTTTTCCTCACCCTCCCACTGTCCTCCCACCAAGCACCTAAGAAAATGCTGTAACACAGTGAGACTTCAAAACTATCTAGGGAATTGACACATCAGGACGGTGAACCTTCAGAACTAAGGCACAGGCCCTGGGAAGGGGCCCTACCTCTCCCTGCTAGAGGAGCTGCTGGTTCTCTGTTTCTGTCACTTCATTGCAGAAAGCTGGGCTCTCTGGGTTTCCTTGGCAACATCTTGATCTGAGGGATCTGAGGAGCATGGGGATGTCTGACTGAGGCTGCCCAAACCGCACTTAACTCATCTCCTTTTTGTCCCAAGACAGTGGGGAAAACTGCCAGTGGTTGCTTAGCAATAGTCCCTGCTGATTCCTTCCCAGCATCCTCTGAGAAATGAGTAAAATCTCCCAGCTTGAAAGCTGGGCCTGAAAACTGGGCCAGGAGACAGGTTAGACACTTGCCTGGGGGCTGGTGGGTGGGGCACGGGTCTGGGCTGCAGGCCTGGCTCTCAGCCCTAAATCACCATGGGTAACTTAGTCTCCCCCATTGTACAATGAGGTTAGGCGGGGTGATCCGTGAGGCCCTCCCAGCTCAGCTGTTCTGTGATTCAGTGATAGGCACCTGCTGGTTATTAATTCACTGCTTGGGAGGGAAGGGACTTTCTGAACTTTGCAGGGTGGGGAGGGTGTAGGTGGACATATCTGCCCTCCAAAAGCTTCCAATCTAGGTGGAGAGACAGGTCCCAGATTTGTAAGAGAGATTCTTGTGGCCTGAGGAAGACTAGGGCAGACAAGAAGGTTTTCCTCTACAAACATGGGCCTATGCAGCATGGAGAGGACAGCAGCAAAGGCCAAGGTGCAGAGAGAACTATGTGACTCACACTTCTGATTGGAGGGTTTCTGAAGAGCAGCAAGAGCTAGATGAAGGTAAGTGGTCTTGGGCAGACCAGAAAAGCCTTGAATGCTAACGGAAAGAGCTTGTTTTTTGTTTTTCCATGTAGTCCTTGGGAGCCTCTTCAAAGTTCTAAGCGGTTAAGTGAGGCTTTAGACAGATCACTCTAGTTTTAGCGCGGAAGATGAGGATGGGAGACGGTGCAGACCAGGAGTGTTAAGAAGCTCTTGCAGCTGCTCTGGAGGGAGGTGATGTGGACAAGCTGAAGAAGGTGGAGAGGAGGCAGATCCAAGAGACCTTAAGGGATACAAGAGCAGGACCGAGCGACTGTCATTCATTGATAGATATTTACTGTGTGCCTACTATGTGCCAGGGTTCACGTGCTGTAGGAGGGAGGAGATCCTCAGGCTGAGCATAACGTATTCAGACAAGGTTAGGATGCTTAGGGCTCACCTGTGGGTATGTCACTTTCAGGACCCTGGACTAAAAGTAGTGTAAGTGACAGTGGTGGTGTCTGTGTGTGGGGAGGTCTGATAAGAGACAGCAGCAGGCGTGTGTTTAGGACATGTTTGAAACTAGCCTAGGAGAGGGACCGGTCACAGCACTGAGCGTAATTTGTGGGGAAGGGCTGGGGCAGAGAGAGGGGCTTAGAAAGTAGGAAGTAGACCAGCCACTCTGCTCGAGGTGAGACCAGGTGAGACAAGATGGCCGGGGAAGGTCACTCCGGCCTTAGCCCCTAAGGCAGCCGAGGGATGCTGATGGCCCCTTCCCAGAGCCGCAGGGCCGGGTACAGCGGCTCTTGGAAGGTGGCACGGAAGGTGTGCAGGTGGCTCATGCCACCCGTCACATCGTAGAAAGCCAGGACGCCGGCCTCGTAGTCCAGGAAGATGCCGAGCCGGTCGGGGTCGTCGCGGGGATGCAGGCGGCTGCGCTGGCCGTCGTGGAAGGCCCAGTACTCGAGGTCGTAGCGCTTGAGGCACCAGGACTGGCGGTTGCAGCCCAGGCGGGCGGCGGCCGAGGACCCGTGGCGCCGCAGGGAGGCGTAGGCCGCGCCCACCCACCAGCCGGCGCCCGCCTCCTGCACGTCCACCTCCCAGTAGTGGCGGCCGGCGGCGAAGCAGTCGCGACCCAGCACCTGCCAGAGCGCGTCGAACTGCAGCGCGGGCGCCGGCCCCAGGCGGCCCAGCAGGCCGCAGCGCACAGTCAGGCGGTCGGCGGAGAGGCGCAGGCGCGCGTGCATCGTGTCCGGCTCCAGCGTGGGCGTGCGCGCGTCTGCAGGGGGCGGGGACACGGAGCCATGCCTGGTGGGCGGGGCCAACGCTGCGCCCCGCCCCCGGGCGCCCACCCTCTTGCTCCCGGCCCTCGCACAGGCGCGGGGTACGAAACGGGAAGGCGCGGAGGCCGCCAAGGGAGGGGTTGGAAGCCCCCCGGCTTTTACCCCGATTGCCTCTGGGGAGGTGGCTAGGGGCAGAGGAAGGAGAGAAAATTCTACCGTGCAACCTTTATACCATTTGAATTTGGGACCACGGAATTGCCAATTTCTAAGAATTTAATTAAAAAGCAGTCCTGTTACTAACACGGGTGTATGTCCTTCCAATTTTTTCCCCCTCTAACCTGCTGTTTTATAGTTTTTCTGCAGATTGGTGGTATACTATACATACTCTTAGATAATCTGCTTTTTTAAAATTTGTTGATACGAACAGTTTTGCCACATCAAATATTCTTTAATATGAGCATTTTAGTGATGATTCTCAGATTTTGATGTATGGACACATTATAATTTAATCCTCTATTGTTTTGAGTATTTAGGCTTCTTTAAAAAGCTTTTGGAAATACTAATAGGATTATATTTTTATGTATCTGATTACTTCTTTAGAGTATATTCCTAAAAGAGGAATTGCTGGGTCAGTGGGTATGATTATTGTAAGGCCTGTGATAAATATTTCCAAATTGTCCTCCAGAAAGTTTGTAGTGATTTAATCTCATTAACATTTCTCTTTGCATTATGTCATGTATGTAGACATGAAGTTGTTTTTTTTTTTAAGTCTGGAACATAGGGTTATATAGTACGTTCACCTTTAGTAGAAAATGCCAAACAGTTTTCCGAACTGTTTACACTCTTAACAGCAATGTAAGAGAAATTCTTGTTATCTATATATTTGTCAACCTTGGTATGATCAGTTTTTGAAATTTTAGCCATTCTGGTGGGTGTGCAGTGCTGTCTGATGAGGTTTTAATTTGCAGTCTTCTGATGACTAATGTTGAACACCTTTTCATATTTTTTTTTTTTTTTGAGACAGAGTTTCACTCTGATACCTGGCTAGAGTGCAGTAGTGTCATCAGGGCTCACTGCAACCTCGAACTCCTGACCTCAAGCGATCCTCCTGCCTCAGCCAGCCCTTTTCATATCTTTATTGGTCATATAGATATCCTAATCTTTGTGAAGTGCCTGTTAAGTCTTTTGGTGATTTTTAAAAATTAATTGTCTTTTGCTTACGGATTTGTAGAAACTCTACAAATTTAGGATGAGTGTTTTGTTGAGTGTCTGTTTCTGAATGCAAATATATTCTCCCACTCTGAGGCTTTTTATTTAAAGAGATGGGGTCTCTATGTTCCCCAGGCTGGATTTGAACTCCTGGGCTCAAGCAATCTTCCCTGCCTCAGTTTCCTGAGTAGCTGGGACTACAGGTGTGCACCACCACACCCAGCTCCTTTGAGTGATTTGATGAAGAGAAACTCTTAATTTTATTGAAGTCCAATTTATCAATTTTTAAATGGTCAGTGTATTTTGTGTCCTGTTTTTTTTTTGTTTTTTTTTTTTTTTTTGTTAGAGTCTCACTCTGTTGCCCGGGCTAGAGTGCTGTGGTGTCAGCCTAGCCCACAGCAACCTCAAACTCCTGGGCTCAAGCAATCCTACTGCCTCAACCTCCCGAGTAGCTGGGACTACAGGCATGCGCCACCATGCCCGGCTAATTTTTTCTATATGTATTTTTAGCTGTCCCTATCATTTCTTTCTATTTTCAGTAGAGACGGGGTCTCGCTCTTGCTCAGGCTGGTCTCGACCTCCTGAGCTCAAACAATCCACCCGCCTCAGCCTCCCAGAGTGCTAGGATTACAGGCGTGAGCCACCGCGCCTCAGCTGCGACCCGTTTTTAAAACTTTTGCCTACCCCAAGATCATGAAGATTTCTCTTGCATTATTTTCTAAAAGCTCTGTTGTTTTCTCTTTCATATTAGAGCCTCTAATTCACTTGGAATTTATTTTTGTTACTGGTGTGAGATAGACATCAAGATTCATTTTCTTCCCATATGGATATCCAATTGACCAGTATCATTTATCAAAAACATTATCCTTTCCCCACTGTACTATTGTGTCATTCCTGTTAGAAATTAGGTGACCGTATGTGTAAATATGATTCTGAACTTTGTTTTGTTCTCTCTGAGACAGTCTTAGCTATTCTTCACCCTTTTATTTCTATAAACATTTTAAAATCTGCTTGCCACTTACAAAGAAAAAACTTCCTGAGATTTTGAATAGGATTACAATTGAATCTATAGATCAATTGGGAAAAACTGATATTTTTACAATAGTGAGTGTGGTATGCAGAAGAATGGCCCTCTAAAGTTGTCCACATCCTAATCCCTGGAACCTGTGAATGTTAGGTTACACGGCAAAGAGGAATTACGGTTGTTAATTAGCTGACTCTAAGAAAGGGAAATTAGTCTGGATTATCTAGGTGGCCCCAAAGTAATCACAAGAGCCCTTAAGAGTGGCAGGAGGCAGAAGAAGAGAGTTACACAGACATGTAAGAATGGGCCAGAGAGATGGACCATTGCTGACTTTGAAGATGGAGGAAGGGGCCGTGAGTCAAGGAATTCAGGCAGCCTGCAGAAGCTGGAAAGGGCAAGGAAATGAACTCTTCTTTAGAGTCTCCCGAGAGACCTCATCCCAGTGAGATTCGTATTGAACTTTCATCCTACAGAACTGTAATCTAATGGATTTGTGTTTTAAGTCACCAAGTTTGTGGTACTTTGTTACAGCAGCTACAGGAAACATACAGTGAGGGTTTCAGTACAGGAACATGGTGTATCCCTCCTTTTATTTAAGCTGTTTTTACTGTCTTGGAGTAATGTTTTGGTGTTTTCTGTGAAGAGGTTTTACACATCATCTGTTAGATTTATTTATTTTTAAAATTTTATTTTCTAATTGTTTACTGATAATATACAGAAATTTAGTTGATTTTTGTATACTGATATATCAAGCAGCTGTTCTAAATTCACTTAGCACTTCTAAATTATCTTTAGATTATTTGGGATTTCTATAATTCATATCATCTAAGAATAATCTCTTTTTTCCATCTTCAATCCTTATTCTTGCCTTTCATTTCTTTTTATTGCCTTGAGGTACTGTCTATGACATCTAGAACAACGTTGAATAGAAGTGGTTATAGTGGGCATCATTTTCTCCCACTCTGGGTAAATACCCAACAGAAATCATGCATGTGTGCATCAAAAGACATGCACAAGCTGCGTACAGTGGTGCACACCTATAATTCCAACTACTTGGGGGGCTGAGGTGGGAGGATTGCTTGAGTTCAGCAGTTCAAGACCAGACTGGGCAACATAGCGAGACCACCATCTCAAAAAAAAAAAAAGAGACATGCACAAGAATTTTATAGCAACATTATTCACAACAGGCAACACTGAAACAATCCAACTGTCCATCAGTAGTATAAAGTGCGCTACACCCATAAAATAATAGAACACTACACAGCAGTGAAAATGAACAGACTACTGCTACACATGATAATATGGGTAAATCTCATAAATACTATGTTGAATGAAAAAATACAGTCTGAATGATCTAGTCATATATAAAGTTTAAAAACAGGCAAAAGTAACAGTGTTAGAAGTCAGGAGAGTAGATACCTTTGGAGATAGTAACTAAGAGGGGACATGAGGAGGCTTCTGGGGGAGTGCAAATTTCCATTTCTTCATCTGAAGGAGATTCCTGAATGTGTTTACTTTTACAGAATCAGTGAGATGCACACCTTTGATTTCTGTATGTTTACTTTTTTTTTTTTTTTGAGACAGAGCCTCACTCTGTTGCCCGGGCTAGAGTCCCATGGCGTCAGCCTAGCTCACAGCAACCTCAAACTCCTGGGCTCAAGCAATCCTTCTGCCTCAGCCTCCTGAGTAGCTGGGGCTACAGGCATGTGCCTAATTTTTTCTATATATTTTTAGTTGGCCCGCTAATTTCTTTCTATTTTTAGTAGAGACGGGGTCTCACTCTTGCTCAGGCTGGTATCAAACTCCTGACCTCGAGTGATCCACCCCTGCCTCGGACTCCCAGAGTGCTAGGATTACAGGCGTGAGCCACCATGCCCGGCCTGTGTATGTTTACTTTTAAGAATGCATGTCCAGTGTAAAAAGAAAATAAAATTTCAGGATCTTCCAAATTTATTACGCCAAGGGGAAAAGTTAAACCCTGGAAACTGAGTCACATAATATGGCTGTTTTTTCTTTTCTGGTGCATGATCATTGCTTCCTGACCTTTGTGTTGAGATGTTATACATTAACCAGACTCTCTAGTCTTCAGGCAAACCTAGACCACTGTTACCTTGCTTAACATTACAATGTTAAGTAACCCCCTTAGTGTAATCAATACTAGCCAATCAAACCTTACATCTGTATGTTAGCCTTTGTATGGAAAATGCTGTAATTCTGTTCAGCACCTCTGCTTTTTTTTTTTTTTTTTTTTGCCTATAAAAATGAACTTCACTTTTCCCCACACTGGGAGCCCTAATCACCATTCTTTGGTGTCCTGGTGTCCCCAGATGGCTGTCCTCCACTTGGGATTGAATAAACTCTTTTAACTGGATCCTGAGCCTTTTGATCATTTTAGGTTGACACCCAGTAATTCCACTTAGAGAAATTACTCCTAAAAAATAATCTGAAAATGAGCTAAGGTGTGTTCATCTGTTCATTAATTAATTCAACAAATGTGTACAAGAATGGATTTATATTATAGAAATGAAAATGTAAACCATTCTAAACATCCAACATTATGAGATTGGTTAAATATGACACATCCATTCAATGTAATAACATGCAGCATTTAAAAATCATGATAATATTTATATTTACTGAATTGTTCAAGCTATATTATTAAATGAAAAAAATTATAAAAGCATATCTATAATAGCATCCTATTTTTTAAATCTGTACACATACATGCTTTAAAATGTCTGAAAAGATATACAGTAAAATATTAACAGCATTTATCTTTGGCAGAGGCAATTGTATGTTCTATAATTTCTGATTTTCTACAAGAAGCATGCATTACCTGTACAATTTTTTGAGAGAACAAAGATGTTCATAACATATTAGTAAATGAAAACACAGATTACAAAACAGTATGTATAGTATGATATGATGTTTGTAAGATAAAAAGATGTGTTAAACACATCATTATATGTACATTAGATATGCCAAAGAAAAAGGACAAATAATAATAGTTAATTATTCATGGGAGACGGATTATGAGTAATTTTCTTTTTTCTCCTAATTTTTCTACAATGAACATGTATTACTTTACATGTCTTTAAAACTAATAACAAAAGTTTTAAAAAAATTGGGTTCCTTAACAAGAAAAAAAGGGGGCCTCCATTGCCATGACCATCCTCGGCCCAGCATCCCACCCTCGCCACCCTCTCCCCACTCCCAGGGTCTTACATTTTAAGAAGAGCGATCGCTCAGGTGAGGGGCTGATTTTCAACAGCGTTTCTGGCTTGGTGCTGGAGGAGCCCGAGAGCTGGCAGTTCATGTCTGTAATGAATTGTGAGAAATGAGCGCCTGGTGCTCAAGGAAGCAGCACAAAGAAGACAGACTAAAAATACTGCAAAACTGGAGAGTCGCATAATCACCCCCCAAGAATCACTTGCAAATTTAAGTAGGAAATGCAAATTCACAGCAACAGGAAAACTCCAGGACAACAAGTGAAGTCAGATGGGCAGCACTCAGAGATGGGAGCAACTTCAAAGCAGACATGGCAAATTCCAGGGTAAAGATGACAAACAAGAAATCAGAGCTGAGTCCTCAGAAAGAAAAAAGGCTGGGAAGCTATCCCAACAAGAAGGCATTGGGGGAGCACTTGGGGCCCCTGGCACTTGCCTTCCTCTCTGCCTGGAACCATGTTGCCCCTTGCCAGCTGTCTGGGCTGGAGTTCCCTCACCACCTCCCAGACCTGCCTTCCCTGACCAGCTCTTCCGAAGGGGCCCCTTCCCCGCCCCCCATCACTCCGAGCACCGTCACAGGTGGGAAACCCACCTCTAGGTGAACGCCTCTCCCCTCTCCCCTGAACTCTAGAATCCTACGTCCTATTGCCTATGTGATACTACCACATGGGAGGTCAAAATTCTCAAATCTAACAAGTCCAAACACCTCGTTCCCTCTAATCCTAAATGCTTTTTCCCATTTCGGAAAAGGACAACTTCCTTCTGCTCGCTCCCAGCCGGAATCCTTGCAGCCTCCGTGATCTCTCCTCCTCCCTGCCTCACTACTCCATATCCACTCCCGTCCACCCTTTGCCGGTCCTTCAACAGGCCTCAGGGCCTTTGCACTCCTTTCCCCTCTGTCTACAACGCTTCCCCCAGATGGAACAACAGGAACAGCGGTCACAGCTATCGCTTACATAGTGCTTATTATGCCTGAGCACTTTATGGGCAAGAACTCATTTAATCCTCACGACAACCCATGAGAGAAGACTACATTATTGTCTCCATTTCGCAGGTGTGGAAACAGGCTAGAAAAGTGAGGTGCCTTGCCCAAGACGGCGGGGTTGGAGACCTGGGCGAAGAGCCTGGCAGTCTGGCTCCAGAGGCCGTGCATGTGACGCTGTGCTCTCCTGCCCTTCAGACCCACAGAGCCTGCAGAGCGCTTCTGTCATGTCACCCTGCATGTCCCCTTCTCAGAGGCCTTCCCCACTGCCCCGTATAAAATAGCTCCTCCTCGTCACTCTCCCATCATCTGTCATCTGTCTTACCCTGCGTTACTGTTCTTCATGGCAGTTCTCATTGCCTGACACGTTTGTGTGTTGTCTGTCTCCCTCGCCCCAAAGACTGTGAGCACCACAAAGGAAAAGGAGCTTTGTTTTGTGCCCTGCTGTGCCTGGCACATAGTAGGGGCTCAATGCATGTTCTCAATGAATCATAACAGCAGAGATGAATGACGAAAAGGTATTT
>JAQIFY010005711.1:0-10848 GCA_028533085.1 Varecia variegata | reverse complement strand
CCCAAGAATGGAAAAATAAGCACCACATGTACTCACCAGAAAATTGGTTTCCCTGATCATCACCTAAGTGCACATTTGGGAATAACACCAATTGTGTATTGGACAGAGGTGGGGGGTGGGGGGAGGGGGATGGGTGTATACCTACATGATGAGTGCAATGTGCACTGTCTGGGAAATGGGCACGCTTGAAGTTCTGACTTGGGGGGATGGGGTGGGGGAGGGGATGGGTGTATACCCACAAGAAGAGTGCGATGTGCACTGTCTGGGGAATGGACACACTTGATGCTCAGATTTGGGGGAATGGGAGGGACATGGGCAATATATCTAACCAGAACTTTTGTACCCCCATAATAAGCTGCAATAAAAAAAAAAAAAGAATTCTCTATGCCATGCCAGCTGCCATTTATTAATAAGTTAAGAAAAGTAGCTTAAAAGTTGAACTGGATTTTCTAGTAGTAGACAGAAGAGAATCTGTACATCAAGAGGGACAAACAGGTGAAACATAAAATAAATATATATAATGTCTGATTTATTTTCCTTACTTTAATCAAATTTAGTCAAATTTAAACCAATATTTTATGTGAGGTTGTTAAACACTATTTGAATAAATAATAATTTCATCTCCCACCCCAAGGATTTCTATTTAGTAACAAATTTCCTTCATAAAATTAAAATTAAAAATGATCTATAATGATGTACATATAGAAGAAACCGGAGAACAATTATGACTCGAATCCTATTTAGTACAGAAGCTTTGTACAATTGACTTTCAAGACACCCAAAGTAAATCATTATGACTAATTAAACAATATAGGGGACAGTTAGGCAGAGGATATTTTTCTTTGTAACTAAAAGAAAATGAAATTAGAAGTTCTCATATTGCTGAATAATAGTTTCAGTAAAAGAGTATGTTTCTGATACTTCTATACTTCTGTCTTTTTCTTCAAAACTTCTAAAAGTCAATCACAATTTTTCTTGTCTTTCAGCATTTATTATAATTATTTTTGCTTTATAATGTTGCTACATCTTATGACTATAGCAAAATCAAGGACAAATATCTGCATGTTATATCATTCTTTTCATGAGTTATACATTTTGACCACTTCCAAGAAGAATCCTAAAAGAAAGACAGTTGCCAAATGATTTACAGAAATCACCATTCTGAAACTTAATTTCCATTTTTAAAGGTTGCTTTTCCTTATTAGGTATGCATCTGGCCAAGGGCTTTTGAAAGTAAAATGGTATTCTCCAAATAATACCTGAATATGGGTCAACCAAGATCAGCTGAAGGAGCTGGGTTACTCATGGAATTCCAATGAGAATTGACCTCCTCTCATCTTTATCTTTGCCAGGGACTGGACTCAAGCCTTTTTTGATTGTAGAAATTTTGTTGTGCTGATGAGTTAAGTCCATCCATAAACTTATCTAAGTGTTTTACCTCTGAAAATGCACAGTCCTTTAATGACTCCTCAAGGTCTTAAGTGCTAGACATCTGTGTATTCCAACTTGAGGAATATGTTCAGGACTCCAGCAGCTTCACCTTGCTAGGAAAGTGGTGATCAATTCTGAGGTAGTTTCTATTCAGTACTGAAGTCTACAGAACTTTAAAGTCTCAGAAGTTATCCAGAGGCAATCTATAACTCAATGCCATTGAAGACATGAATAGTAGACTATAAAAATATATAGTATAACTCTATAATTGGATAATTGGTAATTGGTACAAGCGAGTGCATGCTCATCTATGACCATTTCACTTTTATAGCATTTAAAGTGTAGTTTTTTTTAAAGAGTAATTATAGTTTCCCAGGATTTCAGGTGGTCTATCTCAATCTCCCAGCCAAAGCTAGTCCTCTGCAACCTTCCAAGTATTTGGCTTGACTGTGTCCATCCCTGGGAAGCATCATACATTTAATGAAATCCATTCATAATAAAATAGGTAACTCTTGTTGTTAAAATAGTTTCTAGTAAATTTAACCAAGATCTGACTCCTTCTAACTTACAGCATGGATCTACTTGGCTCTCTGGAACCACACATATTAATAGTTAATTGAATCTGTCAAATATTTGAAGATGGTTATTGCATTAAACATTGACCTCTGCTTTATTTCTAACTACTAAGACAGTGAACTTTGTCCAGATTACTTTTGGTAGCAGGAGACAATTGAAATAAAATTGACTAATATTTTTTGAGAATCTACTCTGCTTAAGTCAGTGTGCTGGGAAGTGGAATAGATTAAAAAGATGAATAAAATACTATAACTGTATTGAAAGAGCTTACAATTAACTCAATAGAGTACCCTATAGTTATGCCTATTTTGTCATTTTAAAATGATATTTCAAAGAAAAACAAGAAAGTTTAGTCAATGACTCAAGCCCCACAGGATCTATGGTGCCTTTAGGTTATATTGGGTTCTAATGCGTTTATACATTAAACATTATATAGTTTAAAGAATTGCCTACAGATTTTTAAATCAAATTCTGTTCATAAAGAATTAGAAGATCTATTTCCCCAAGGCCAACTTTTCAGCTTTCATAAAAGGTGCTGATTCTATTACCATTGTGTATTTCTAATTAAATAGCATATTTCTTCTGAGGAGTTCAATCACTCCAGATATTAATAGTAACTACTTTTATAATAAAACTACTCTCATATACAGACAGCACCAGTAGTAATTGTTATTATCTGGGAGAACAATAGAAGAACAGTATCATACATCTTATATTTCAGGTAGCAACATTGAAGAATTTTGAGGTTTATTATAAGAAATATCATATTCATATAGTAGATTAAGTTCATTATCGTTTCTGAAACTTCACATTTTAAAATTCTGTTCTAATTGTCTCTTTCACATCAATAAGTGCTTTGTAAAGGCTTAAATTAGTCCATGTAAAACAATATTCCCATTGAGATCCAATTTACTCTCTCCAGGAAAAATCAATTACTCGATTCAGTCATTCTATTCATTCATTCATGCATCCATTCATTCCGTGCTAAGCTCTCTATTAACAATACAAAAATGAAAGAGATACAAGTTCACTGTTTCATAAGGGAATTGCATAGGTAAATAACCATATTAAAAGCATTTTGGTCAGCACTATAACAGAGATATATTAAGGTATACTGGTGGCTCAAAGAAAGGTTTGATAAGTCTTGCCTGAAATAGTCAGGTAACATGTCACAGAGAAAGGAACACAGAAGGTGCAAGATTTGAGCTGAATTTACCAGGAAGGAAGGATACCACGTCACATGTGGGCAGCAACTGTGAATATTTTTTTACTGCTTCATCCCCAGGAATTACCACCATTCTTCACACTGAGTAGATTTCCATAAAAATATGTATTATTTCCGGGCCACAAAAATGGCAAATGCCAAGGCCTGGAAATGTGAAACAGTTTAACAAAATCTTGAAACTCAAATTAGTTAAATTTGACTGAAATATAGAGATAATGCTAAGGGGGCAGGCGGAGACTCAATTGCATATTATGTAAAGATTTTGTTTTTCCACAAAGATTTTCACCATATATTAATTCATCAGGCATTTCAACTTTCATATTTTTAACATGTAATTCATAACAATGTTTTAGAAACATATCTCTTGTTTTTCCAAGAAGGAAAGAAAGCAAGTGAAGAGGGAGGGAGGAAAGGAGAGGGTGAATAAGGGAGGGAGGGAGGGAGGAAATAGACACATAAAAGAAAATAAATTACATTTGTCTAGGATAAGAAGTGGTTTAGACATAGGGAAACAAGATTGAGACCAAGAAATGGTCTGGTGAAATTTTAGCTTCTACACAATTTCAATTACTTCCAGCAGAGCACCTTATATATACGTGTATCTGAGATAAAAACATAACAATATATATTTTTTAAGAAAACAGTGTGTTTACTTAGAAACTCCAACTTTAAGGCAACATCCTAGTGCTTTCTCTGCTTCCTCCCAGCAAAGGAAAATAACCACTCTCAAACCTCTTATATTAATATATGGAAATTCTGGAGTTGATATTTTGTGAAGCAGAGAGCCCAACAAACAAGTATAAATGTGTCTGTTCTTTTTCTTTCTTATAATCATAGTATCAGAATAATAACTGCTTCTTCTTAAAATTTTTTGCATGTTGATAATAAAATACTCAAAGTAAAACAAGAGATTTAACTCTTAATCTGTAGATCTTAATGATCTTAACAATTCAGTTCTTTGGTTTCTAAGGGGAGGATTATTTTAAAAACCACCACCACCACAAACTTTACCATAAACTTTTTGAAAATTATCATGACTTAAACTGAGGAAAATGCACTAAAATTTTGCTCCAAAATCAAAGATATATAAGTAACATAGTAGATACTTTCTTTTAATCATAGGAAACCTTTTATTGCTTTTTGCCTAAAACAGAAGAAATTTAATATTGGTATGTTACCTGTGGAGATTCTTTTGTCTACTTTATGCTTTAAGGTTTGAATAGGAGAGCAAATACAGCCTTATTAACATTCTTCTATAAAAGATCAAAATTAAAGCTTAAATCATCCACAAACCAATTTTCTCCAGGAACTTAGCAATTCCTTCAGAATTGGGTGCTTACAGAGGCAAATTAATGACAAGGGATCCCTAAGGTGCCATTTGGTGATACTGTAAGCACCTAACTCCATAAGTACTTTATAAATTAAGTGATGATTATTTGCTTTGCCCAAGAATTCTTTCCTTTATAAGAGATTCACCAGAGAATTTCTTTAATTAGCTAGCTCCCTAAATGCATGTAAAATAGGGAGACACTAAGCCTCCAAGCCTCTTAGCTCCTTTTCAAAGTTTATCCTGTTTCTGTTTTTAACTTCCTGGATTAAGTATTATCTTTATGCAGACCACTTGGCCTGACCCATTATATAATTCAAGTGAGCACACATTCCTGAACATCATTGTCCACTGGGCTCTGGATTAGTGTACAAAATGAGCAATACCTGTACCTGCATTCAAAAAAACCAACAGATGCTCAACTCCTCTTTCAGAAGGTCTCAACCAACTTTCTTTGTCATCCAAAAATAATGCAGAGATTTAGTGATTCCCAGGGACTTCTTGTGCTCCTTCTCCTATTGGCAGAGGAAGAAACAAACTCATTCAAAGAGGAGAAATCTTTGTTTTTTTATGGCAGACATTATGAAGCAGTGGGGTAGAGAGCTTTCTAGGAAGAAGAAATGCATGGGGGAAAAAAAGCCAGGACATTATGAAGTAAAGGGTATGTTCCAAGAGTTTGAGCAGAGTTAACTGGAACGTGGGAGTGAGGGGCAGAGGAGACCTGGATGTGGGACAGTAGGATGAGATGCAAGAGGTAAAGGGATGCTGGTGTAGCCCTGTGTCAGAAATAGAGGACCTTGAATGTGATGCTAAAGAGACTGGGTTTTACTTTATAGGTAGCAAAAAGCATTAAACAATTTTAATAATTGAATACAGTCATCATTTTATGTGTATGTGTGTGTGTATATATATGTATTTGTGTATATATATATACACTAATCTGACAAGAGATTAATATCCAAAATACACAAGGAACTGAAACAACTCAAGACAAAAAACAAATAACCTGATTAAAAATTGGGCAAATAATCTGAATAGACATTTTTCAAAAGCAGACAAACTAATGGCCAAGACATATGGGAAAAAATGTTCAACATCACTATTCATGAGGGAAATGCAAATCAAAACCACAATGAGATGTCCTCTCACCCCGGTTAGAATGGCTATTATCAAAACAACAAAAAATAACATGCTGGCTACGATGTGGAGAAAGGGGAACTCTTACACACTATTGGTGGGAATGTAAATTAGTTACAGCCATTATGGAACACAGTATGGAGGTTCCTCAAAAAACTAAAAATAGAACTGTCTTATTAATTTAATTCAATTTTAGAGTTGAAGAAGTCTTCATCTTAACCAAGGTAGAATTTCCCTTTTTGTACATATTGCCTGTTTTCATTATTTCTCTGATGCCAATGGAAAAAAAACTGCAAACAATCTAAATCTTCTTATAATTAATCGATTCATTTATCAATACAAGTCATGTAGGCACTAGATTCTAATGGAACAGGCCGTTCATTTATTCCAAAGTAGTTATTTAAAGATGGATAATTGTATGTTATATGCTAACACACATGTGAATAAAGCTTTAATCATATTTGATTAAATGTCTCGCAGATTTTCAAGGACATAAAAACCTAGGTCTTGTATAAGAAAGTTAATATTTCCGTTTAGTAATTTTACCTTATGTTTTGAGTTTTTGAATAAATTATAAAGTGTGAGGCAGGATGGCATAGTTTTTTTATACCAACGGACATAGGGTAAAATAGAAGGAAACAGAAAACATGTAAAATCTGGGAAGTGATCAGGGAGGTGGAGAATATATTTGACCACATTAGAATGTAGGGTAAATATTGATGAAGATCCAAAGATCTAGATGATCACTTAGTTCGAGAATGTTTTGAAATAGCAACTCAATACCTTTATACTACAGGGAAATATGTTGAGGTGGGTATTGATGAGGTCAAAGAACACATCACTTTCTCTTTCAAACTTGTCAAGAGCTTTTTATGAATAGTTTGCAATCACTTGAATATCTTTGGAAGTATTTTGTACTCAACAAAGTGCTGCCCATTTATTCTACCCAAGAAGCAGTGAATGTTCACCTAAAGAGAAATTATGCTGCTCTCCATGAAAGGCACTACTTGCTCCCTGAGTATATTAGTCTATTTCCAGCATTTATAAGCAGGTCTTCAAATCATGTGGACAATTCTATGTATTAATACTTAGGCATGTCAGTGAGATGGGCAGCATCTCCATGCTGGAACTGCTCCCTATGCTTTTATCAGTAGCAGCCCTTTATCATCCAAGAAAATAATAATAATAGCTGTTCTTAGAATTCACTCAGTGGAAAAAAGAAAACATTTCCTCAAGACTATTGATTTCCCTGATCTGACTCTTTAAAGCAGGAAAAAAGCTAGTGTTTACTAGGACTATCAGTGCTAATTTTATCTTTTTCCTAGGTGACTCAGTCACTCATTTGGAATTAAAGCAATAGAAACCTTACTATTTAGATGGTAGGGACTTATATAAATGCTTACCAATGAGAATCCTCTCCCCATGGCAGAGCAACAAGGATATCTGTGTGGACAGCTGCATGCAGTGGTAGAAAGGGTAAAGGCATTGGTATAAGGCCAGTCTAGAAGTCCTGCACTGCCCATTCCTAGCTGTGTGATCTAAGACAATTCAGTGTTACTGTTGTTTTAAATGTGTGAGATAAAGAACCCAATGATGAACTTACCTTGCAGTTTCTCAATAATCAATATGATTTTCAAAAATCTGTGAATTTGTTTTTCTCTTTACTTCCCTGTGACTCGGAATGACACAAGTTAAAAGTCAACCCAAGAATGGAAAAATAAGCACCACATGTACTCACCAGAAAATTGGTTTCCCTGATCATCACCTAAGTGCACATTTGGGAATAACACCAATTGTGTATTGGACAGAGGTGGGGGGTGGGGGGAGGGGGATGGGTGTATACCTACATGATGAGTGCAATGTGCACTGTCTGGGGAATGGGAACGCTTGAAGTTCTGACTTGGGGGGGACGGGGGTGGGGGACGGGATGGGTGTATACCTACAGGAAGAGTGCGATGTGCACTGTCTGGGGAATGGACACGCTTGAGGCTCGGACTCAGGGGATTGGGAGGGACATGGGCAATATATCTAACCAGAACTTTTGTACCCCCATAATAAGCTGAAATAAAAAAAAATTAAAAAAAAAAAAAAGTCAACTTGGAAGCCTATGTGCTCTTTAGCAGAGTGACTGAGCTGCTTTTTGAAAGCAGAAGCTGTATTCACTTTGAGTTTCCTCAGGGGGCTGGCCCACCTGATGGGCTGCTGTCTTCAGCTACAGTGACTCTCACTGTGTCTAGAGGGGAAAGCAGGTTTCTCTCTGTTCATACATTTCCTGCTAGTAGAAACAAAAGGGAGAGAAAGGCCACTTTGATTCTCAGTATAATCACTACACTATTGCTTCAAATTACAATGTTTCTGCAGTGGTCATTTTATATTAAGACCAAACAGAAAAGTGTGTTTGAGAAACATTTTTCAATTTGTGTACATGTTACTTTTATAAAAATGCAATATGATATCATCATAGACCATATTTTGTTTTATAAAATGAATTGACTCTGAGACTTGCTCTCATCTCTTGACATACTTTTAAAATTTATTCCACTGCCAACATCCTCAAACAATTGATGTCTTTAAAGACCGTGCATAGGGTGACTAAACATATAGATCATGTTCTCCATTTGCCTCATTTGTATAATAGCCACACTTGACCACTGTGAAGAAGGTGTCTGTTTTGTGCTGTCAGACAAAATATAAGTCCTTCGAGTGAAAGAAATGGTGCCGAGTGCTCAGAGGAAGGTGATCGCCAAGAAGGCCTTGGATTCTCAAAGCCTTGATTTCCAATTTGAATAATAGGAAATCACTTCAGTGGTCTTCCAGTGGCCTAAAACTATCGGTGCCCATTGAAAACTTTACCAAATCATAGCTCAGGCACTGGAAATGACTTAACAACAGTACTCGTGATAGGGAATATTTATTTTGCTACAGGAACATTTTGTCTTCATTGTTGTTTTCTTCTGGTTAAAGACTAAATTTTTATTTCCAAAGATAGAATACAAGAACTTTGTTTTCTCCTTAATGTGTCTTTATAGTGGGAACAAAGATTCTCTGGTATAAATAAACAAAAGTAATCATTTCACATACTGTTCAATACATCTTTCATCGGAAGAGAGCTCTTTAAGTAAAGGAACAAAGGTTTAAAGTTCTCACCAAAGAAGAGATAAGATCTTGATAGCCTGACTCTCCCCAAAGAATATCTCAACTGGTGACAGGGTTAGCACTACTGCCTGCAAGTGTAGAGAACTTGTGAAAGCATTTGTGGGTCCCAGTGCAAAAAGAAAATACAAAACTCCTTTTTCAAAAAGCAGGAAAAAAATTGCCCATTAAAGTTTCTAAAATATAAATCTCTTTCCTTTCTTCCATGGACTCTCTCTCAACTAGTCAAAGTGTTTTTGTTTGCTATTTAATGTCCTTCTGTGTAAAGAAAAAGTAATACTTTAAATTATTAGCATGAATTTTACTGTTCAGCTTTACGTTGTGAAATGCCTGTTTTAGATGCATACATGAGAACACTTAACTGCTAAGCAAAACCACTGAAATATACAATATATATTTTGTAGCTCATACATGCATATGCATGTCATTTTTACTGGAGCAGTGAGACTGCTGCACAAAGCTATCTCTACTCTTTTTATTTCACTTGTTAATACATCTGCATTCTAGCAATACTCTCTACTACCTGCAACTTACTGATGAGTAAGGAAGGACTGAAAGAAGAAGAGACTATGTGTTGTTCTATCTTGCCATGTTTTTCTATGTCATCATTCCAGCATACGTCATTGGCTAATACAAGGAAAACATGCATAAGAATGGACCTTATAAGAGTTCCTTGGTCATTCGTGTTTCTTAGGAACAGGTTTTTTCCATTCAAAGCAAGTTGTAAAGAATTACAACAGACAGCATAGTATCTTAGTCATAGATGTAATACATTTACCTTGTATTCATTTTGAGTGTTTCTGAACTCCCAAGCATCCTAAGTCCATTGCAATTTTGTGTCCTTGGGGCATTGCAAACACTACACTTGAAGGGAAGGTGGAAGTAGACATGCATAATGTACCTAACGCATTTGCTCATGTAAATGTCCACTGTCCCATCAGTCTTAAAAACACAAGTTCAAAGACAAAATTATTAAGAATTTTAAGATAGAAGCAGCAGAGCATTAAACCAAGTTCAGGGCCCTTCTGAGCACTGGGCCTTGTACAACTAAATTGATCACAGGCCCATGAAGCTGTTCTTGATATAGAAAGAGTAGTAACCACTAATGTTTGTCCTCTTATCGCAGGCTTCCTTGGGGGTAGGGCCATGAGCTGGGACCATTACAGGGCCAAATGGGTTAAACATAGCTCTTATTAACACCAGCCAGGCACTGAGAAGATGGGCTTCCCAAGCACAAGCAACAATCTTTAATCACACCTTTGCAAGTCTAAACAGAATGTGGGCCTAAATTCAAACTGCTGCTTTATAAACAGGTCAAATTATCCTGCATTTAGCACAAAGCCTTTAGATCTAACTAATTTAGGGATAAGATAGTTTTTGAAGGGACCTACTATTGTCATGATATGGAATCCACTTAGGAAGACCGAGGCTGGGAAATCATACTTTCTGGGGGGTGCTGTGTAGTTCACATCCTCCCACCTGCTGTTCTCTTCCCCTCAGTCTTCCTTGGCTTTTCTTCCTTGGCTTTCCCTGCTGATTTCCAGCTGCCTGGACTACCTACATCCTAACTGGTCTGCTTTCCTGCACAACCTGATCAAGCATGCTCCTCGAGTGTGTCACAATCTCTGTTGACTAGTGCTGTCATGGAAATGAACTCACTAACTGTATTATAGCGGTATAAGAATTGAAAGTAGCTGAATGTTCTCTAAACATATACATTTGTGCAGACGTTGTCATAAATGTGAGATTACTTCTAATGGTGGAATTCCAGAATTCTGACACAGACTGATAGAGGAAGTCCTTTCTGTCAAAGAGGTCTTGTCTGGGTCCACTAAATCTTTTTTTCTCCTCTGTTTTTTAATTTCAGCATATTACGGGGGCACACATGTTTAGGTTACATACATTGCCTTTGCCACACCTGAGAGCTTCAAGCATGTCCATCCCCCAGATGGTGTGCACCATATGCATTAGGTGTGAATATACCCATCCTCTCCTCCCC
>JAQIFY010005710.1:0-10848 GCA_028533085.1 Varecia variegata | reverse complement strand
CTGGAGACAAAGCTGTGCCTATCTGTGCCCAGCAGAACCCAACTGATGAAGTCCCTGTGCTAGTTTCCTGGGCTGCTGTAACAAATGACCACAAGCTTAATGTCTTAAAACAACACAAGTCTGTTGTCTTATGGTTCTGGAGGTCAGAAGTCTACAATGAATCTGAAGGGCTAACATGAAGGTGTTGGCAGGGCTGGGTTCCCTCTGGAGGCTCAAGGGGAATTCGCTCTTTCCTTTTGCAGCTTCTAGAGGCCCCTGTGTTCCATGGCTCGTGGTGCCACATCACTCTGACCACTGCTTCCATCATCACGTCACCTTCTCTGGCTCTGATCTCCCGCGCATCTCTCGTGAGGACCTTGTGATTAGGTTTGGCCACCCAGATACCCAGAATTGCCTCCCCATCTCACAACCCTTAACTTGATCCCTCTGCAAAGTCCCTTTTGCCACGTAGGGTGACACACTCACAGCTTTTGGGGTTCAGCACGTGGACATTTTTGGGAAACCATTATTCAGCCTCCCACAGTCCCTGTCCTCTTATTTCTACTCTGATGACATAGTGGCAGTAGTAAGTAATCTGCATCTGTCAGATTTACTCATTCTGATGAACTAGCGACATTTCACATCTATTTATCTGCATTGGAATTTAAAATACGTCAGATCAGGTCTTAACATGTAGGCAGTTTTATCAGGATGTTAGCATGTAATAAAAACCTAGACTGTTGGCTACATGAGGATGGTTTTATAGCTGGGTTCTCAGTTCTGTTCCATCGGTCTATGTCTCTGTTCTTGTGACAGTACTATGCTGTTTTAGTTACTAAAGCCTTACAGTATTGCTTGAAGTCTGATGCCTCCCAATTTGTTCTTTTTGCTTAAGATTGCTTTTGCTATACAGGGTCTTCTCTGGTTCCACACAAAGCATAGAATTATTTTTTCTAGATCTGCAAAAAATGATGTTGGTATTTTAATAGGGATTGCATTGAAACTGTAGATCACTTAGGGCAGTATAGACATTTTAACAATGTTGATTCTGCTGCCCCATGAGCATGGTATGGTTTTCCACCTGTTTACATCCTCTGCGATTTCCTTCCTCAGTGTTGCGTAGTTCTCCCTGTAGAGGTCTTTTACCTCCTTAGTTAAACAAAAGCAGACAAAGACATACCCCGGGGAAAAGAATCCTTATTCAATAAATGGTGCTGGGGAAACTGGATAGCCACATGTAGAAGACTGAAAAAGAATCCGTACCTTTCACCTCTCACAAAAATCATCTCACAGTGGATAACAGACTTAAACCTAAGGCATGAAACTATAAGAATTCTAGAAGAAAATGTTGGAAAAACTCTTATAGACATTGGCCTAGGGAAAGAATTCATGAAAAAGACCCCAAAGGCAATCACAGCAACAACGAAAGTAAATAAATGGGACCTGATCAAGTTAAAAAGCTTCTGCACAGCCAAGGAAACTATCCTGAGGACAAACAGACAACCTACAGAATGGGAGAAAATATTTGCATGTTACACATCTGATAAAGGGCTGATAACTAGAATCTATATAGAACTCAGGAAAATCAGCAAGAAAAAAATCAAACAACCCTATTAAAAAGTGGGCAAAGGACATGAACAGAAACTTTTCAAAAGAAGATAGACTAATGGCCAACAAACGTATGAAAAATGCTGAACATCTCTAATCATCAGGGAAATGCAAGTTCCATAACAACAAATGTTGGCATGGTTGTGGAGAGATAGGAACACTCCTACACTGTTGGTGGGACTGCACACTAGTACAACCTCTGTGGAAAGTAATATGGAGATGCCTCAAAGAGCTACAAGTAGAACTACCACTTGATCTAGCAATCCCATTACTGGGCATCTACCCAAAGGAACAAAAGACATTTTATAAAAAAGACATCTGCACTTGAATGTTTATAGCAGCATAACTCACAATTGCAAAGATGTGGAAACAAACCAAATGCCCAGCGATACATGAGTGGATTAATAAAATGTGGTATATGTAAACCATGGAGTTCTTCTCAGCCACAAAAAACAATGGTGATCTAGCACCTCTTGTATTATCCTGCATAGAGCTGGAGCCCATTCTACTAAGTGAAGTATCACAAGAATGGAAAAACAAATATCATATGTACTCACCATCAAATTGGTATTAACTGACTTGACTGACCAACTCTTAAGTGTACATACAGTATTAACATTCATCGGGTGTTGGGCAGGTGGGAGGAGGGAAGACGGGATGAGTATATTCACACCTAATGGGTGCGGTGCACACAGTCTTGGGGATGGACACATTTGAAGCTCTGACTCGGGCAGGGCAAAGGCAATATATGTAACCTAAACATTTGTACCCCTGTAATATGGTGAAATAAAAAAAAAATTTAAAGAAAGCCTAGACAGTTTAATGTTCTAAGTGATGGAATCTATAGAAATTACACTGCCATGAAAACATCTTAATATTTTTTAAATGCAACCTAAAAAAATTGTTAAAATGAACAGAAACACAAATCTAGGAGATGATAATTTCTGATCAGGAAAAGCCTGTTTAGGAAAACTACTTGTTATCCTAAGGTAAACCAAATTAGGGAGTTTACAGGGGGAAAATAACCCACAGAAAGGATCTAGTTTGCCTTTAGTTGCTTTTTTTTATAGCCTTTTTTGGTTCATAAACACAGTGCAGCCAAGAAAATTCCTAACCACTAATTACTGTGGTGTAAAAATTTTATAAATGAAATAACATTAGAAATCCCTCAAACATGAATGGTTCTGCAGAACTGGTGATTTTTATAAAGATGTCAGAAACCGACACGTTGGTAGAAAAACAAAAACAAAAACTGTGCTTATTTGAGTTCAATGGTGAATTCAAGAACTTGCTTCCAATTTCCTTCCTTTCTATCCTATAACACTATTGTTGCTGTTAAGTTTGGGGATTTAGATGCCCGGGTGTGGAAGAAAGTGGGAAAATAGATGAGCTTCTAACCAGGGGTATGTATATTTTCTGTGTTTTATGATGAGACATAGGAATAATTGGTCTAAATGTCTTAAATCTAACTATTACTGGCATCCAGGTAACATTAAGATTTCAATTTTTTTTTAAATTTTTTAGTGAAACAACAGCCAAATCAGAAGACGTTGATAAAAATGGACAGCCTTTGCTATTTCTCTCTGTGCCACAAATTAAAATTAGGAGCTTTGGACAGCTGTCACACTTTTTATTTATGGCCAAAGATGCAAAGCTGACGGAAGCGCAGGCGTGTATTGAAGGTGACGTTGACACTCCATCCTGTGATCTGAACTTTCAGAAACAGTCCTGGGGGAAATCATTTGTTTTAGTCCCTTGAAAAAAACCAAAAGGTTCAAAAGTCATGTGTACAACTTCATGAAAATGTAACTAATTTTCCTTGGCTGTAGTGATCTGCATATATCAAATTTCTGCTTTAAAATGAAAGACCTGCTACTTTACCATTAGCAGCTTTCTGGGTTTCTAATTTTAGCATGTGGGTTTAGAGAACCTTCTAAGCTTCTGGAAAGCTCCCAGTGGACTGTAGCCTGTTAGGTCCATACCAGGAGAGAAGACAGGTTACGCGGGCCAGCATCTGAACCACCCTGCCCCCGCATACTGCGATGATGGATGACAGTCTGTTTCCTTTCCAATGAATGTAGCTCTTCCTTTAGCAGAGATGGCCCTTAATAGTTTCCCCTTTCCTTTTTCTCAGCCGTATTCTATTGCGGACTTCACAGCCTCCCGTGAACAGTTCTATTCATTCAATTCTGCGGGACGTATTTTTCCTCTTCATCAAAGATGTTCTCATTGTCATCTAATCATCTAACGTGCAAAAAAGAATGCAATTGGTTGCCTGCTATAATTGCGTTGTAAATATTTCTTGTAGGCAGAAATACCTAGTTATCGGTAAAGATGTGTCGTCTGCGTTTTGCTTTTTTGGAATTATGTGACCAGTGGGTCCCAGGTATGAGGTACCTGAGTTCTGCCCATTTCTGTGTGAGGTGGGAAGATGGTCCTTTAAGAAAAAAAAAAAAAAAAAAAAAGATGCCAACCTCAGGACTGCAGCCTCTTCTTTTTTTTATATCTTGCCTATTGTTCCTCATTAGGCAAAAGGGATGAAGTCTCGAAGACTAAAGCTGAGTTCAAGACGGTAGTTAATAGGTGCACGATTGTTCATTAAATTCAACTTGGTAGACAGACATAAAACATAGACCGTATGTATGTGACGCGGCCGCACTTGGACCCTCCTGCGGGAGCTGCGTGGCACGCGGCGGCTTGGCATTCGGCTTCCTGTCTCTCCCCAGAAGTCGCCTAGCACGTCGTCTCACTGATCTCCAGGAGATGAATGCCAGAAGGTTGATAAGTTGAGACCAAGTTGATTCCTTGGTCTTCTTTGCCCTGCTGTCCCCTCCCCCAGCGCAGTCCTGTCCTCAGCCCTAAGACTGTGCTGTTTTCTGGTGGCGTCACCGTGTCCTGTTGGGGAGTTGATGACATAGCTGTACCTTCCTTCATTCCCGCCAAGTCGAGCTTTCTGAATTAGCCCCCAGGCCTTTCCCTCTCCTTGTCCCAGTGCACACGCATTTTCATCTTTCTCGGATTTCTCCATCCTAAACAAGGTGTCTTCCCTTTCTCCTACATTTTCAACTATATTGCTTTTTGGCATTTACCAAGTTCTGTTTTCAGCATCTCTAGGTTCAACTTTCACATCTATGTCAGCCTTGATCATGAGTTGGTATTTAAGTTTTTCACTGTAATTTTGGCATGTATGGATGTGAAAAGTGGTTAGATGTGTTTTTCCAGCTCTGAGATCAAACGGCATTGAAAACATGAGCAGTTTGAACAGGTGGGGAAAGACTGGCAGCGATGTGTAGGCTGACGGAAGCTTGCTACTTTGGAGAGAAAGCATTTATGAACATTGAGTGCTGGTACACACACACACACACACACACACACACGTACACACAGAGGGCTAGTGATGATTCTTCTAAGGCGATTTGTATTTCTCTGTCTTTGAATAAATTCTGAATATATTAATGGAATGTGTATTCTGAACAATGCCCCACAGTCAATCAAAAAAGCAAGCAAGAATGTGATGGCCTTTGTCCTGTTAGGGAGATGACATATATAGATGAATTACAATACAAAGGAGAGCATCCTGTGAGTTATAAGAAAGGTCCTAAGTACGATGGACTCTCAGAAGCAGAGATGAATTCTAACTGGGTCGGTCAGAGAAAGCTTAATGAAAGCAACACATCTGAGTGAGCTTTGAAGGCTTTGTTAGTCTTTGTGTTTGTTGTACTAGAAGACAAGAGGATAATTTTTATTTGCTTTTTTTGTTAGCTAATAGAGACCCTGTAGCAAAAATCCTGGGCTCAGAATATAATGCAATGAAAGAAGACTCAACTGCATTAAATATTCTTGATAAAATTACCAAAGATGATGATTCCGAAATTGAGACTAAGATCAAGATTGCAAAGCTGCTTAAGCAACTGGATTTGCACCTGCTCAATCATTCTCTAAAGCATATTTCACTGTGAGTCTTTAAAAAAAAGGAAACCCTTAAAAATTAGTTACAAAGGTTGCTTTCAGAGTTTTAGAAAAAACAAGAAAAATAAAGTATGGGAGTTATTGCTATGGATTTAGCATTACATTTTATTGGGATTTATTTATTGTACTTCTGAACATTAAAATTTGCAGGTGAAATTGCTAAAACATTCTAGTGGGGTTTCATTCAATTCTGAAGACATCAAGTGGCCTCATGATTTTCAAAGACTTAAGACTATTACATAAATTATTAAATTATAATGGAAATATCAGGTAGAGTTTGTATACTGCAAAACTTGTTCATTTTCCTGGTATTTTCTCATATTATAGTATTATCATTAAGAAATGAAGTAAATATTTAATGTTACATTAAACATAATCACTAATTCCTTGATGTTTTAACAGTGCTGTTATGAGATTATAACGTGGCTAAAATTAACTGCATTTTAATTATAAAAAAGATATTTCCCCTGATACAGTGGAATACGTTCATGTGTTTTCTGTAGTCTGTCTTAAAGCATTTAAACTGAAGTTTTAAACATTTATTTCAGAGAAATACGCTTAAATCCAGTGCCTGTTAAGAAGGATATAGAGCTACTCCAACGTTTCTCAGGAAAAGGAGAACAAACGGTCTTGGAATCTATCGAATATACCTCAGGTTTCTATCTTCTCAGATTCATTTTACGTTATTTCCATTTGCATAATTATATTTTCAAAATGCTTTCACCGACTACTACATTAGAACTGAAGGTTTAAGAAAATGAGAACTTCAAATTTCCACAGTATTTACTGTGTTGAAGCCAACACATTTTACAAACCTGTAGGTTAAGGAACTCATTGATTTTTTGATGATTGGTTTCAGATTATGAATTTTCAAACGGATGCAGAGCCCCGCCTTGGAGACAGATTCGTGGGGAAATGTGTTACGTGGTGGTGAAACCCCACGACATCGAGGCTCTGTGTATTACCTGCAGTGCAGAAGGAGTATTTTTAAATGGTGTAAGTAATTTTTTAAAAACCATAACTGAAGCCGATGGACTTTGTTAGCTAGGTCTTTGCCACTGCTGGCACGTCTCAAGGGCTGGATCTCGATGACCGCAGAGAACGAAATGCTTTTCTGTGGGATTGAAGCAGATCCCCGTGCTACGCACTTGCTGGACAAATCCAAAATCATCTGAGAGTCAGCACTCTTCTCCCCCATCACAGGTCATGGATAAGCCGGTCTCAGAAACAGGCTTCAAAGTGGGCCATTCCGCTTTATAAAACTAAAACGTCTCTAACGTAACCGGCTCACTGATCAGTTACAGGTATTTAAGGAGAGAAAAGGCAAGAAAGGAACATTGAGGTATTAATAATGCGGAAGTCATACCTGCAGCTTTTATCCTGAGAGTCCAAGTCCCGGGGTGGGGGGGGTCATCCAAGCGCAGAAGGCTGGAGGACGTGCCCTGTGAAGCTGGGACTTGCACCTCTGGGCAGGGGCCACTTCCAGACGGTGCTTCCAGACTGTCCCCTCGGAGTCGAGACAGGCTCCGTGCAGCAGGGACTCACCTCTGGGGAGTGGGTGCTGCCCAGTGAGGGCTGGGACCCCGGGAGCTCAGAGGAGGGTCCCTGCAGAGCTGGCAGAGAGGGGACCCGGACCCTTGAAGATGGAGAACTGGTCGGCTGATGAGGACATTTCTGGGGGGGCGTGGTCAGCCTGGTTCCAGTACCGTGAAAAAAAGTCAAACCTGGAAATCGGAACCAACCGTTGCCACTGGAAGCAGCTGCTGCTGCCAGGGAACGAAGGGCTGTGGCCGGGATGACTCTGGCAGGGACAGGGGACCGCAGGAAGGAAGAAGCGTGTCTGTCCTCCCTCTGCCACCCTTTCAGTCTTCCTTTAGCTGCCCGCAGACCGAACCCAACCTGACCCTGCAGAGGAGGCTCCCAGCCCAAGCAGCCCAGAGCAGAATGTGGGCCGGTGAGTTTTGAGCAGAGAGACAGCGCGTGGCGTTTGGAGTCTTCTGGATTAGAACGCTGTTTAGTCTCATCCCTATTCACTGAACCAGCTAGAGAGAGCTTAGCTTCCCCCCACGCCATCCTGCCCTTCATGTCTTCGACACATTTGGTGCTCACAAGCAGAATTCTACAGAGGGGACCCAAATCCCTAAGGGCGACTCAGCCACCCCAGGAACTGTCCGGAGAGTCGCTACACCTTGCCGTGGCTTGGTACCTGCGTGCTGGCGCCTCTGCCTTGGTGACCTGTGGGCATCTGTCCGGTACGCCCCTTGGTGCTTTTCTTAACATTCCACATAGCTCACGTCTACACAGACGAGGTAGCGCCCTGAAGATGATTTTGCTCTTGGTTTGTTTTTCTATTTTAGAAAAATGAGCTCTAATCAGAAAATGAGAGATAAAAGAAGGAACGATTTTCTCTGACGTGCTAGAAGGGGGCAGGGAGTCTTTAATCATAGGGGTGGGGAATTAGGAAACGAAAGGGACAGAAGGACAGGACAGACGGGTGGGGGAACGAGGGTGTCACAGAGATCCTGACCCTGGAAAGGGAGCCTATAGCAACCGCGATGACACGGAACAAGAACAGAGTGTGACAAACAGGAACACGGGCTTTTGTATGGTGACATTCTAATCTGGAGGCCTTCTGTGACTTCACCAGCTGAGGCTTCTGAGGTCATAATGCCTTGTCACAGTGGAGGAGAGCAGAGAGAAGGAAGCTCTTCTCTGCTGAGTAGCCGAGGGCCCTAAGCGCGTGTAGGAGGTACCCAGGAACTGCCGAGTGGATGAATGAATGAATGGACGAGTGAAGCAATGAGTGAGCGAATGAATAAATAGATAACATTAAGGGGGAAGGGTTTTGCCTGTGCATTTCATGTATAGTGTCCACCGTATGGATCCTTTAGCGAGGAAAACCATACCTGTGCTTAGGTCGTGATGTACTGAGTGGCTTCCTATGTTGCTATTACATTAATCATAGCACCAAACTTCTTTTTTCCCCAAAGGGCAAAACAGATGATGAGGGAGACATTGATTATGAGAGAAAAGGTGACATTTATAAAGACCTTGTCACATTTTTAACAGAGAAATCAGCAAAATTTTCCGAAAATATGTCTAAACACGTAAGTTTTATGGTCTCTTTAGAACTTTTGTAACATGTTACTCAACTACAACGTTACAGTACAAGAATAATAGAGAGTAATTGGACCTATTTGTGGACACTGCTTTTAATTATTAGTGTTTTTCACTGCATAATACAAAATAAATATTGTAAATATAGTTCTGTAAAAATGTTTCTGATTTTCTTTAGGTAAAAGTTATACTATTTCAAATTACTTTCTATATAGGACTTTTTCATCTTGCCTTTTGAATTAATATCACTAAGAACTGAAGACTCATCCCTGTTAATGAAGCCTAAATGTTTTATTTTTATCCTGTCTGGGCATCCCATGGTTACTGCCTAATCCGACTGTCCTAATAAGTACGCTGGCTGTAGGTGCACAAGAACTGTGCTGCTTTTGCATCTTCCATGGTTTTTGAAATAGTGCTGGATAAAGAAATCAGTCAATATAATATTTTATGAAATAAAATTTTGGTTGAAGCTGATGGTGGGAAAAAAGGATACACAAGTTAGGTAAGAAATACTAATGCTATACATGTGGCCCCAGGGTGATTCTTGAGACCGTGTAAGGTGCTGGGTGCCGTGGCTCACATCTGTAATCCCAGCACATTGGGAGGCTGAGGTGGGAGGGTGACTTGAGGCCAGGAGTTCGAGACCAACCTGGGCAACATAGTGAGACCCCATCTCTAAAAAAAAATTAGCCAGGCATGGTAGCACATGCCTGTAGACCCTGCTACTTAGGAGGCTGAGGCAGGAGGATCGCTTGAGCCCAGGAGTTTGAGGTTGCTGTGAGCTATGATTGCACCACTGCAATCCTGCCTGGGTGACAAAGCAAGACCCAGTCTATAAAAAATAAAGAAAGAAATAAAATTAAAAAAAAAAAGTGTGTCAGCCCCACAGGTATCAATCAGATGAAAGATCCATTTCCCTTCTGGCCCTGCCACTGCTGGGAGCTCCATTCTCTGGGCAGGGTCCTGCTGCACCTGTCCGGACACTCCTGTTTGTAATCATCCTATGACCTTTTGTTTCCTGGTGTGTGAGCACCTGAGTCCTGGATCTCAGTTTTCCTTTTTTTTATTGTGCTTAAATATATACATAAAACATAAAATGTGCCATTTCAACCATTTTCTGGGTAGATTCAGTGGCATTAATTACATTCACAATGTTGTGCAACTGCCACTACTGTCGATTTCCAAATCTTTTCATCACCCCAAACTAAAACTCTACCCCCATTAGGCAATAACTCCCCATTCCCTCTCCCTCAAGGCGTCAATAAACTCTAATCTGCTTTCTGTTTCTATTAATGCCGATTTTATATATTTCATGTCGGTGGAATCATGCAATATTGGGCCATTTGTGTCTGGCTTCTTTCACTTAGCATGATGTTCTCAAGGTTCATCCGTGTTGTAGCAAGGATCAGAATTTCATTCCTTTTTATGGCTGAGTAATATTTCCCTTATGTATACACCACATTCATCTATTAGGGGACAGCTGGGTGTCTTCTACCTTTTGGTTATTGTGAATAATGCTGCTATGAATATTGGTGTATAATATCGGTTTGAATTCCTGTTCTCAATTCCTTTTGGCATATACCTAAAGGTGGAATTTCTGGGCCATATGGTAATTTGTATTTAACTTTTGGAGGAACTGCCGACCTGTTTTTTTCACAGTGGCTGCACCATTCTACATTCCTACCGGCGATGTGCTCTCTTCACATCCTGGTTGACACTTCTTTGCCGTGTTGTTGCTCAGTTACAGACATCCTAGTAAGTGTGGCATGGAATCCCATTGTAGCTTTGATTTGCATTTCAATAACGATTACTAATGCTGAGCATATTTTCATGTGTTTATCGGCCATTTGAATACCTCCTTTGAAGAAATGTCTATTCGAGTCTTTTGCCCATATTTTAAATTGTATTGTCTTTTTTGTTGTTGAGCTGTAGTTTTTATGTATTCTGGATATTAGCCCACTATAAGATAGAAGATTTGCAACTATTTTCTCTTCATATGCAGGTTGTCTTTTCACTTTCTTGATAGTGTCCTTTGGTGCACAAATGTTTGTAATTTTGATGAAGTCTAACTTATCTATTTTTTCTTTTGTTGCCTGTGCTTTTGGGATCCTAGTTAAGAAATCATTGCCAAATCCAAGGTCATGCTAATTCATGCTGCTGATCAGTTATGGTTCT
>JAQIFY010000571.1:0-14963 GCA_028533085.1 Varecia variegata | reverse complement strand
AAATATAGATAGCTATAAAAATAAATATGAAAGATGATTTCTTTAAGCTTATTTTGTATTTGTTTTTTGATTCTATAGACAGGCCAGTCATAATTTTCTATGATAAACTGGTCTTTTCCTTTCTAATTTCAAAGACTATAAAGACATCCAATGCTTTCTTGTTTCTATGCCAAAAAACTACAGGAGCTTGTTACTGGTCTGTTCAGAATTTCTCTTTTGTCCTGATTCAAGCCTGGGAGGTTGTGTGTTTCCAAATATTTATCCATTTCCTGTAGATTTTCTAGTTTTTGTGAGTAGAAGTTTTCATAGTAATCTCAGATGATATTTTGTATCTCTGTGGTATCAGTTGTTATGTCTCCTTTTTCATTTCTGAAGAATCATTTTTCTTCTATTGCTGGTTGGTCTAGATAGTGATCTATTGATTTTGTTTATCTTTTCAAAGAACCAGCTTTTTGTTTAGTGGATCTTTTGTATTGTGTTTTGATTTCCATTTCATTTAGTTCTGCTCTGATCTTTGTTATTTTTTGTCTGTGGTGTTGGTTTGTTATTTTTCTAGTTCTGTGAAGTGATACATTAGGTTGTTAATGTTAATTTGTTATCTTTCTGTCTTTTTGATGTTGGCATTTGTGCTATGAATTTCCCTCTTAGCACTGCTTTTGCTATATCCCAGAGATTTCTGAAGCTTATGTTGCATTTGTAGTTCAACTAAAATATTTTTTTTCATTTTCTTCTTGATCTTTTTCATTGACACAAAGATCATTTAGCAGCAGGGTGTTTAATTTCTATGACTTTTTGTAGTTTTGAGAATACCTCTTGAAATTTATTTCTAGTTTTATTCCACTATGTTCTGAGAAGATACATGGTATGATTTCGATTTTTCTAAATTTGCTGAGACTTGTTTTGTGGCCTAACATAAGGTCTATCTTGGAAAATGTCTCATGTGCTGATGAGAAGAATGTATATTCTGCAGTTTGGGGGTAGAATGTTCTGTAAATGTCTGTTAGTTCCATTCGTCATAGAGACCCATTTAAGTTTACTGTTTCTTTGTTGATTTTCTGCCTCAGTGATCTAATTCTGTCAGTGGAGTGTTAAAGTCCCTGGCTATTATGATGTTGCTATTTATTTCTCTCTTTAGATCTGGTAGAGTTTGTTTTATGAATCTAAAAGCCCCTTAGTTAGGTGGATATATATTTAGCATTGTTACATCTTCTTGTTGAATTGATCCCTTTATCATTATACAATGAGCATCTTTGTCTTTTCTTACTATTGTTGATTTAATGTCTATTTGATATCAGGATAGCCACTCTTGCTGACCTTTGGTTTTCATTTCCATGTAATCTCAGGGGAATTATCTAAGAACATCCCTCAGAATAATGTTCTGCTTAATTTTTACATTTCATGTGTTGGGCAAGTTTAAAGGCTAATCTTACATCTGAGTTATGAAACCATATATGTAACTGTGACTTTATGAGAAATTTCAGAGGTAATATCAATTTCTTTTTAAAGTTTTATTGAGGTGTATTGATATGCAAAAAAATGCACACATTAATGTATACATCTTGATGAGTTAGACATACACCTTCATGGTGATTTTTTTTGAAAAAAAATATAATCCCCCAAATCAGGATACAATTTAAAATATACTTATTTTTCCTTCCTGGCCCCTCAGCCTTCATGAAGAAGAGTTATTTTTGGATTTATGTGAAGGTGTTGTAGAGAATGAGAGAGGGAAGAGAGAAGGCGATGGCTTCAGAATTTGCCTCATCTGTATCAACTCTGCTATGCCAACTTCAAAGAAAAATAAAGTACAACAGCATGTTTTTGTTGGTAAAGTCAGCAGATATGACTTGAAGATAAATAGGGAGCAGATGTAATGAGTTAGATAGTTTGTTTTACATAGACAAATGTGGCTATAGCCATCATAACTGGGAAATGCTTTAACTGCAGAATCCACTCTGTCTCATAAATGCCAAGCTTATGTTTCTTATCCTCTTGGAAGTTCTAAAAGAAGCATAGAGAACACCCTAAAGCCCTCTCTAAACTATCACCTGGGAATGTGGAATGTTAATTTAAATGAAATTAATAAAAAGTGATTTAAAAAGCAGGCATTGAGTTATACACAGATTATAGTGAAACATCCTATTTTAGAGTATCCGTTGTTAAAAATGAAGAAAAGAAGGGAAAGAAAATCAAGAAAAATTAAGAAAAGAAAGATGTTTGGCAGACCTGGAATGCACAACCATTAGGGATGCAATAGTTGCATTGATGGAGTTGGAAGATAAAGCATATTTGGGAAAAAAAAAACCTCAGTCATTAGACTTGACATGCAATTTCTGCAAGTGATATTTATTTCCTTGGAGGAGTCTGATATGCCCAGCTATTGGACTTCTGACTCTTCTTTCCAAAAACTGCAGGAAGCTGCAGATCAGCTGTCCCTCTGCTGCTTTGGATGCCTACTTGTATCTTCTTAAGGCAAAGGAAGAGGAAGCTATATCCCCATTTCATTTGGTGAAATCTTTCAACTGAAATCCCAGAACCTAACTTTCACCTCAATCCTTTATTTTCCTGAGTGAGGTACCAGGCAGGTAATGCAGTTAATAACAGAGCACTGAGTTATTTCTCACCTTTTCCTTCTTTTGAAAGCATATGCTAAATAAGCCTAGATATAATTAAAACACTGCAGTTTTGTTGTTTTTCTTTATTTGTACTCAGCAGATTTTTATTTTATTGTGAATGTAATGAGTGAGATTCTTGCTGCTTGATAATCTAAACTATCCTGGTATTCCACTTTACTTTTATATGCTCCATAATAATGTAATCCTTTCAGACCATTTGCCTAACAATAGCTTCAATGTATACTGTCAAACTAAGTGTAAGCATATAGCATCCTGAACGGTGTCCAGAGACCTGATCAGAACTCATCAATACTTGAATGGATTAATAAAATGCGGTATATGTATACTATGGAGTACTACTCAGCCATGAAAAGTGGTAAACTAATACCTTTTGTAACAATCTGGATGGAACTGGAGACCATTCTTCTAAGCAAAGTATTACAACAATGGAAAAACAAATACCACATGTACTCACTATTAAATTGGAATTAATCGATCAACACTCATGTGTACATAGTGTAGTAAAACGCAACAGAAACCAAGCAGGTGGGAGCAGGGAGGAGGGGATGGGTAAATTCACACCTACTGGGTACAATGCATTCTATCTTGGTGATGGACACACATATAACTTTGACTTAAACTGCACAAAAGCAAATCATGTAACCAAAACATTTGTACCCTAATAATATTCCAAATTGAAAAACAACGGACAATAGTGTTTTGTTATGCCAATTGTATTGCATGCAAGAAGAATGTGATATTCTCCTGATATATGAATATGTTTAATTTCTGTGAATGAAGACAGAATGAATCATGATATGTCTTAGTCCATAAAAGGGGGCAAAAATGATACCTTCTGTCTATTTTGAATTCTGATTCAACCTGTTATCAGTTTTGTGGGCCTCCATTTCTCCATGTATAAAGTCAAGATTATAATATCTAGCTTTTAGGGAGTTAAAGAAGATGAAATTATGTCATATATTGTGTAAAGTAGCTAGGACACAGGAGAACTCAATATACAGTACAGCACAGATGGAGTCTGATGGCCTGATTCTGACACTTATTTACTATGTGATTGGAGCAAACTTCTTAACCTTGTAAACTTCACTTTCCTCATCTGTGAGATAATGACTACATAATATAATGGTTGAGGATTAAGCAAGATAATGACTGACAAAGAAGTCAGAATGGTTCCCAGTACATCATAAAGTAAAGGCTCAATAAATATTAGCTGTTATGGTTATCAATAAATCTTAATTCTCTCTTTCTTTAATTCAATCTTTCTTTCTCTGTTAATCTCTTGCAGAATTTGTAGTGGACAAAATAATATTCAATCGATCCACTCTACTCTGAGATCTTTTTGACATCTATGTGTAGATGCCAAAGTCTGAAGCCTTCCCCTGGGTGTCTGCATTGACAAAATTTGTTATAATTTGTTGCTAGTATATTTCATAAACAATTTTGGTGCTCAACATCCCCTACAAGGCAGACACATGCATTGGACATAGAACATGTCCTTGTGCTATGCTCCTATCCTTCAGACTTCTGTTTGTTCTAGGAGAGATTATATCATAATATTAAGTAGACCTTATTAATTAGTCAATACAATGAAAATGCATTGCTTTATTAAGTTCACTTTAAATTCATTCCTATATTTTATGGGGGGGGGGCATATGAAGAGCCAAAACTAGGATAATAATGCTACATTTAGTCTTGGAATCCATTTAACCCCATGTTTTTTTTTTACCCAGCTTAATGTCTATGAGACATAGTTGAGTTTCTATCTCCCCCTCTAACTCTGCTTATCTTTAAGAAGCAGGATGCTTGTATGACTGTGGTCAAAGTTTCCCCTTGTGACCAAACCAGTGGAACCCAAGATGGTAGCTCACTTGACCTCTGAAGAACCTCTGAAGAACCTCTGACTTCATTATAATCTAATTTCCATGCTAAATGACTCTCCCATCAGTGCCATGACAGCTGACAATCACCATGGTAACCAGAAGAGAACATAAAAGGACAAAGAGGAGGCAGTGTTCCAGTTCTGAGAAATTCTCCACCTATTCCCAGAAAAGACATAAATATTCCACTCTCTGCATTTAATATCCAATCCTTCATTAAAAGAAAACCTATATTTTAATCCCCTCACCTCTCCTACAACCAGAAATTGACTTGTGAGCTACACTCCTGCTTCTCCATTCCTTGGCCAATCAAATAAAGCCTTACCTGCTTAACACTCAACTTTTGGTTTCCTATATTGGCGTCACAACACCAAATAGGAAAGAATTCCATCTTTTAGGGAATAACTAGCTATATCGGTAACCGAATCACTCTGTGTTTGTGACACCCCCTTGTAGTTCACATGTATAATTAAGTATATAATAAACTTTTCACATGATAACAGAGCCAAGTATAAGAAAATAGTATAATTCTAAGCTTCTTGGATATACGTGATTTGATAGTAGAAGTTAGAAAATAAGGACTAAGTTAGGAAATGAAGGCTAAGTCACAAAGGATCTCAACATGCTTTTTTGTAAATTCGGAATGATAATAATAACTTCTCTAACTTCTTCACAGTACTTCTCTAGTGACTCCACCCTTTAACATAGACACTTCACACTGATTCTGACTCCTCAGTTCTGCATCATAAGCAATTCCCTTCTTTGTCACTATTGATCAGCTACATTACATTTTGTCCTGATCCTAGACCTTGTCACCATCTGATATTTTTAACTTCCATAATCACTGATTAAGTAATCTAACTTTCTGACCGCAAACTGTATTTCTTCTCTACTATTTTGACTGTTTATTCATTTCTACAGAATTCACAGTCTGTTGATATCTCTATTTCCTTTTATGTTCCAAGATCCTTCCTTCACCTTAATTTTTCAGCTAAGATCTTATAGCTTATTATTTTTAAGACTTCTTACAATTCTACAAATCATGTTGACATTTTTCTTGTTATTCCCATCTAGTAAAATACAAAACTAAGATTCAACTATTATGTATTCTATATTTATATATATATTTCAATAGCGAGGCCTACTGGAAAAGTCACAAATTAGGCTATACTAGTGTTACTATAAATTCATAATTATCAATCTCAAATATGCTCTCAAATTACCTGCAAATATTACTTAATTCTATAGAAATTCTAATCAAGAAAATGAAAATAACTAATATTTTCTGGTATTCACCTCCCTGTGGGTAAATATGAGGTAGATTGATATGCACATACATACATATATGAAAACATACATACTTGCATGCATATCCAATGATATTCCCAAAATAATTTTAGAAAAGTATAATCATAATACACAATATATTTTAGAAAATATTAAATTTGAATATATATGAATTTAACCTAAGATAAAGACAATCTCATGAATTTGAATGAGATCTGAGCTTCTTAAAAATTTCCCTAAAGATATAGTTGTCATCTTGGATTTTAAACTGTAGGTTTTAACTTTAGATACTACCAATGTTTAAGAAGTCAAAACGTGTTCTTTCATACCCCATTTTCTCAAATCATTCATTTTTGTTAGTAATATTAGTGTGTTCTGTTTGTGTGTGCTTTTGCAACCATAATTACCCAGTTGTTTTATTTAGATTCTACATTTATATGGATAAAAATACTCAACAGTTGTCCTTTGACCTTGATGGTTTAATCTCTGCTATCTTTGTCATTCAAGTACTTTTGCCTGGATTTTGTTGTTCAGAGCTGTTTTGTTTTATATCTGGTTTTTAAATGTGTATATGAGTGCTATAATATCTACATTCTTACATTTTCAAAAATTTCTTTCAGTAATCATATGTTATTCATATTCATATCTTGGAACTTAGAATGACAGTTCCAAAAAGGTATGGAATTTTTTGGCTCACTGCTCAGTTTTTAAAGTCCATAACAACAATTTTGCATATTAGAAGCCCCCCAAATATTTACTCATTGAATGAATAAATGAATGAACATAATAAAACCAAAGTCACGGCTTGAAACCATGCCAGAAGAATTTCCCCAAATGTACATGATTACTAAAATCACACAGGATAGTTATTTAATTCATATATTAAATAACAAAAACTTTCATAGTTTTGTGTAAACTTTGAATGGTCCATGGTTAAGAAAAAAGGTGACATTTTAAACAACTATTGCATTAGAAACGGCTGCCAGAGAAAACAACTGACAGTTCAATGTGTAAAAATACCAAAAATGTAAGAAAGTAACAAGAAGAGACCTGAGGACATCTTAGACACACGAGGTGACTGAAGCAGTCCAACACCTAACAGCATTGAAGGTTTTCTATGATTTTATGACCCTAATGGAAGTAACTTCATACACATCACAGATGGTATTTTTCTGTGCAGTTAAGAGACACTATAATAAATAGTTTGCAAGAGTAGTGACTTGTTCTAAAAGGAAAAGCACTTAGAGGTAGGTCTAGTATGTTCTCTATAAACCCCTGGAATAAGGGAAGGAATCCCTGACACTTGCTCTATGGTAATGGCACTTACATTTTTGTGGCATGTTTTTACGAGTTAAGTGGATATTTACAGACATAGTCTTTATTACAAACATTCCAGGTAGAATAGTTATTCACATTTCATGAACAAAGTTATTGAGGCTAAAAGAACTTTATATCCTCAACCAAGAAAATGTACTAACTGGATATCAGAAGTGGATTTATACTCATCTTCTGACTACGGGTGAGTTCTTACACTCCTGTGAACGTTATCTTACTATTTCCAAGTAATTCATGCCAGTATCATGCATTTATGATTACACAGATTATACAAGTTAAGCTCATCCTTGAATACATATTCCAGATGTTCCTGAGAAACACTGAGGAAACTTAAGCAGCCCTAAAACAAAAGAAATTGTAGTAAACATTCGACAAACAGTGGAATTTACTCAGTCATTTCAAAATAGCATGGAAATAATCCATTGTAAATATATGCTTTGAAATTATGTATTTATTGTGATTTTTCTACACATTTACATTATGATCAGCATTAATTTAATATATAGTATGTTATATACATATTTGGAAACAACCAGAAAACAAGTATTTTAGAATGTCTACACCAAGAGACTTACTCATCTATAGCACTTGTAAATTTATCTGCTGGAAGATACTCTAATTGCAGGCACATGCCGCTAAAAGAACATTCCAAATCCAAGAGCTGTTAATCCAAGGGGAACTTCCAAGAATATTTTGGCAAAAAAAACAAAAACAAAAACAAAAACAAAACTCTGTTTTTATGTATGGAAACATCTTAAAGTAAATTACTTCTCAGCTGGATATTTTAGAAACTGGACAAAGCAACAGGGTTAACTGAACACCAAAATGCAGCCCTTCAAGTACCTTTATCAAGATGGTCCCTTTAATGCCTTGCAAAAGGAAAAGAAGCTTATTTTAATTAAGAAAACTAGCATCTTATCAGAGTCAAGAAACATTCTGAGATAATTAACATATCAAGAGGTATTAGAGTGATTGTTTTCTATTCATTGTTTTTCATGGTATATCCACTTTCTTAACCATTTGTTAGTAAGTGCAGGAAAGATTAGCTTTTGGTTTGAGTTTCCCACAATGATAAACTCATGTTATAATCACGTGGTCTGAGACTCCGGCTGTTTTTATTTTTTTTTCTTACACCAATATTTTTTAAGAGTATCAGTAAAGCCTAGAAATGAAGGCTTCATTTTACTAGAGTCAGCAGCACGTGGAATGATTCCCATAGTGTAGAAAAGAGACACCCATGTCAATGATTTCATCAAGGTTTATTTTTCCTTTCTTCCACAGTTGTGCTGCTGACACATGGTCTGGGTGTTTTGCTGTATCATGGGGGAAAACAACAGCAGAATACGATTCAAAAGCAAGCAATTTCACAGTCTCGCTGATGGAAATGGCAGAAAAAAATGTCTTTTAAGTTGTTTACTCCTCTAAGTAGCAATAACCAGTTTCAAATGTTGATAAAAGCTATCTATTAACATATTAATAGATAACACTCCCTGTTAATATTTACTGGAAAAAAAATAACAAATCTTGGGATCAGACATAGTCTCTAGTAAGGTTTAATAACTTAATCTGGACTTCATTTTCCCTAAATATAGAAAATGGGAGTCCGATCTCTAGATTCTCTTTCAGGTCTAACATGCTAAGGCTCTAAAGTACTTTTTGGTTTTTTTTGTTTTAATTTTACTTAAATATCAAATCCTAATAGTTAGATCCATCAGGATTTGGCAAGTTATCCTTAATTCTAAACCAGTATACTCTCGCATTAAGATATATAAAACCTCTTTTTAAATTATTATGATTTTAATTGTGATAAAGTACACATAGCATAACATTTACCATCTTAACCACGATTCAGTGTGCAGTTCAGTAGTGTTAAGTATACTCACACTGTCGGGCAACCAATCTCCAGAACTTCTTCATCTAACAAGACTGAAATCCTATACTTATTAAGCAACAGGTCCCCACTTCCTGCACTTCCTCCCAGTTCCAGGAAACCACCATTCTACTTTTTGTTTCTATGAGTTTGACTACTTTAAACATCTCAAATAAGTGAAATCATGCAGTGTTTGTCTTTTTGGGATGGGCTTATTTCACTTAGTATTTGATATTCACCCTGCATTTCATATCTATTAGTGATCAGATAATCTACAAATGAACTAAACAAACAAACAGAAAAATATCCTGAACTTAGTGGCATACAACAACAACAGTGGCTTGCTATTACTTAACCTTGAAAATCACGACCATCACTTCTAAAGTGTTCTATTCATTAGAAGCTAGGCATTAAGAATGGTAAGAGGAGAGGAATTAGACTCCCATATGCAAGAGGAAAGGAATTAGACATTCAAAGGGAAGGATGCCAAAGGATTTGGAAACATGTTTTAAAAACACCACAAATAGTGTCACAAATGATGAAATGCATTTATTTTATTGTCTTCATATATATTACTATTCATCCTAATTGTGTTATTACATTTGTATAATTTATAAACATTCATCTGACCTGGTGATAATAGTCATGAGAGAACACCAAAATGGAAAAATGTCATATACAATGTCACTAGACAGCAAAAGCTCACAATAAAAGGATAGCAATAATCTTCCAAAATACACACTTCTGATTTGGGACAAGAGGTACCTTCATAGGCTGATTCTTCCATGATAACCACGAATTATCATGGTGGCAGAGGGTAGGATGATGATATCTTGTAATAATACAAAATATATGAAAGCTAGGTGGAAGGTAGCTGTGCCTTACTGTATGGTGCCCAGTACTGGGACATCAAACAAATATCTGAAGAGCATGTGGTTTTACTTGTATTTTAATCTACACACACCACAAAGGTTTATGGATTTTGAAAGGCCTTCCAGATATCTGTAAATTTTTGGCATTAACTCTTACAATTTAGATATTTCAGAAAAATAAAAATCTATTGAGCAGTTAGTAAAAATGAGTATAGAACCCATACTGCAGATATAATGCATTGCTTATGATATAAAGTAACTCAAAGCAAGTTAAGTATCTGCCTGATAGTGATTTTGCAAACTGTTTATTTGAATAGACTCTTTAATAATTTATTTTTTCTAAAATACCTGCAAATAATTAAGAAAGCATACTTTCTTTGTAAATAGATAATTCCTTTCATTATTGGACTGATATGATTTAATTAAGAATCATTTTATTCATAAATAATATAGAAGTAAAAATTAGTCCAGGTTCTCTATTATTGATTCTATTTATAAATTAAAAATTTATTTTTAAGTGCATATATATTTATATTTTCATATATGTGTGTGAATATGTATTCATCATATGACTTGGAAAAACAAGAAATTCTGATATTAATTAATGAAGGAAACATATTCATTTTTATAGATAATTCATAAAAACATTGTAAATTATAAAAGTAAATTTAAAATTAATATACACCTGAAAAACTTTTATAATATTAAGTAAGCTTTAGATGGCTTTGAATTTGTGGTTGCTGAAGTCCCTTTTTCCATATTTTGGATAGCATAAATTTGGTATTCTGAACTTGGAGACACCACTTTAATGAAATTTGAATCAGAGATTAAAGTCATGATTATACCATCCAATTAAAAGAAATCAAGGTATAAAATAGGAGATCAGTCAAATAATGAGTAGTATGTGCTGGGTATTTACATGATTCTAGGAACAAATATATATTACTTACACTTCTCAGTTGGGGAAACTGGGTTTGGACCTTATAAAGGTCATCATTCATTCAAGATTCAAACACACGACTGCCTAAAACCAGGGTTTCTCTAAATCTATCTCCCCAGACAAATTCTGTAAGGTTTCTTATTTTATAAAGAAAATTGTGTGCAAGAGCCTCATTTTGCTTTTTATTCTAAAGCTGGAGCCAAATTCCTGTAGCTATCCTAAACCTCCTCTGATGACAATTGGTTTGATATTCCACATTTCTCACTTCACCGTAGCAATGCTTACACTACCCTTGCAGTGCTGTTAATTGGACCCTCCACTCCTAATCACAACTCCTTTCCCACTCCTAGCCAAATTTAAGGTTGCTTCTGGTCGTAGTGAGTCATTTTGAGAGGTTGCCTAGAATCATTTGGTGCAGTTGTTTAATAGGGAAGCAGAGTGAGACGAATGCTGTGATATAGAGAAAATAACATGGGCTGTGCCCCGTGCCCATCACTTCATATTAATCAGCAAATGGTAATGCATATTATTACCAATATCTTATTTTCATCCTATTTAGCAATAAGTTGAAGAAATAATATGGGAATTTTCAAAGCTAATCCTCTTCTTAATTTGCAAGTACTTTTCTAAACTGTAAGAATATTACCATGAGATTTGTAAGTGCTCTACCAATTCAGAGAGCCTGTGATTAAAGGCAGATTCAAAATTAAAGTTGAAAAAAAATAGCCAATAATCCATTATTCAGTATACAATCTTAACATGAGATTAGTTCATGACAGCAAAAATAATTTGTGAGAGGATTTGATATTTTAAAAGTAAGCATTAAAAATGTCAAAAATTATTTCTCATGTAGACATTCTAAGGGAAGTATTAGACAATGTTCTCTGCAAAAAAAAAAAAATAAGGAAAATGAATTAGTGTGGCCAAAAAAACTAAGGAAAATGAATTAGTGTGGCCAAAAACATTCAATACAGTAAGGGAATAAAGCATTTTCTAGAATGCAGGCTAAACAGAGTTTTAATGTGGCTGAAGGAAAAGTCTAGAAACTATCAGAAAAATAATCTAGGAAAGATATCTCTGTCAGGAGAGAGGATTTAAATATATAACATAATATTCTGACAGATTTGACAGTGTGGAAAATTAATTGAGATGCATTTAAAAGAACTCGTAAAGACTCACATAGTGGAAGTCAATGTACACATTTTACTTTAAGAGATATCGCTCCCTCCCTTCCTTCCTTTTTTTTCCTCCATCTCTTTTTCACTCCTTTCCTTATTCCCTTTATTTCTTTTTCTATATTTTGGTTTACACTGTAAAGGGAAAATAAAAATACTGTGAACTCAAAACTCATCCTAATTAACTAAAAATATATGTACCTGCTTGATTAACAGAACAAAATTTACACAGCAGCTGTATAATATTTTTGTAGTACTGGAATATTACTTTCTGTGATTTACCACAATTTTACTTGTTTTACTAAATTGCTCTATGTGGATATATTAATCTAATAATTCATGTTTTCTCAAGGCAATTTACTATATTCAAGTTATATGAGGCTTTTGACTATGTCAATAAATATAATTTTAGGTAGAATGCTTTGGTTTTCTTGTTTAGTTAATCATATTTTATTCTTAACGATGTAATTGAGAAAATTGTTTATTATGGTGTAAATAGTACTTTATTCTAGTTTTATTGCCATCAAGCACTTACAGACTTATATTATTTAGATATAACACATCATATATAGATATAATTCTTATTCATTTCTGTTACTTCAATATAGATTTATCCTCATGCATCTGTTCAAACATATTCTGCCCTTTTATTGTGTGTGTAGCTTCCTGCATTGGTCCATTGCCCAACTTACTTTATTTCTACGTCTTGATCTTAGTGCATATTATTTTGATTCACTTATGATAGTACAGCATCATTTTATATTATCTTTCACTTCATTTTGGTCATTATGGTTTATATTTTCATCATCTCAAATCCAAGTCATATCATTTTGAAGTAGGCACTTGCCATTGTGTGTCCAATTATAATTGTCTTCTTTTATTTCCTGCTACCTTGAATTCAATTACTCCTGTTATTCATTTCCCATCTATTTATATTCTTTTCAATTTGATTTTATAGGGCTCTGGTTCTGCTATTATTACTTTATACTATAGATTTTGTTTCTGATTTCATGTACTTGATTTTCATTTATGTTTGTTCAGTTTTCATTTATACATATAAAAGCTTCATTTTATTCCTTTTGGTATTTATATATCATTGTTTGATTGAAGCAGTATTTTTAAGGATTTATTCTTAATTTCACTAACTTTTTCACAATGATTTGAATGAATTATCATTGCTAAATTTTTCTAAAATTATTTTAGTCATAAATTATGTTGTTACAGGATTTGTATAAATACTCTTCCTATGCATTCACATCTTTGAGTTGATTTTACTCTATTTACGTTGTGCTTTAAACTAGTACATTTGGCTAAATATCACAACAGCTAGTTGTTGGTGAGAATACTACTTTCAATTTAACAATTTTTCTTCTACATTTTTAAAAAGAAGTCTAAAGGTGTTCTTAAATTCCATTTTAAGTCTCTCAATTTTAATCAGGTAAGTAAAATGATAGCCTTTTACGTTATTATTTACAGTAGGAAATTTTAATCACACCTGTCTTACATCGCACTTTACCTGATGTTAATCGTGGACCTCAGAAATCAGAGGCAAAGTATTAGATTTGCATAATTATTAAAATAGTAAGCATGATCTCTTAAATGCTGATGCCAGAAAAATTGATTGAAAGTTAAGGCACACAAGATCTTATCTTTGTTAATGTTGTTTTTTGTGGGCTTCATGAAATTTCCTGCAGAAAGTGCTAGAGGCTCCTACAGTATTTTAAAATGCTTTGTACTATGGCTGTAAAACATGCTCCCACTCATAAATTAAATAGTTGATATTATTGTATATACGTTTGTGGGGGTGTGTATGTATGTGTGTGTGTGATGTATGTAATAAGACTGGGAATTAACTTATAATGTTACTTAAATTTAAGTTATTTAAACCTAAACATATACATATATATATATAAGCTATTAGCTTCTATAGTAAACAGAATTGTGCTAAAGAAATGCACACTATTTTATTCCATTTGAGTATCATTTTTCAATACATTTGTCAGGACAATCTAAGGTGACAAAATTATATAAAACCATATGATATAGCCATACGAATTTCCAATAAAAATAGAAAAATTAAACAAAAGGTCTATATGTATGCTTCAGAAATTTGAAAAGGGCTGTTTGCTTTTCATTTTAATCAATAACTGAGAATACTTATTTCACTATCATCAATTAACCACACTGTAGAGCATTTTCCCTGACACAATGAGATTGGAATGAAACAAGGACAAGAACAAGTTGTAGTCCTGAGGGGAGTGATAAATTAAGTCAATGTTTTATTGCTGAACTGAATTGATAGGAGACTTAGTAAAAAAAGAGAAGAGTCAGGGGAATGGATATTTCAGAAAATAATCATAGCACTTTCAAATTATCTGTATTGATAAGTTGCCTTCATGAGTAAAGAAGTAGACAAGAGTATGTGCAATAAACCCCAGCTGAATAATGGAAATTAACTATTCTTTTAAGTTGATTTTTATAGTTACATAACATATACAAAGCATAGAAAGGTCTATTTCTAAGCATAAATGTAAATAAATATTTTTATATACATATAAGATATATGTACATATATATGTATACCTTATATAAGATATATGTACATATATATGTATACCTACATATTTGGTATTTTCAAATGAAAGCTGATACATTTTCTGCTTTCCTAATCAATATGAGTCTAATTTTACTTCAAAGTCTTGATGTTCCAATATGATCCTTATAAATGCAAAATATACTCTAACACACCAGGTATTTGATACATTTCCATCCAACATAACACAAAAAATTTGGTATGAATCTCAAAAACAAAAAAAAAATTATTAATTAAAGAATGGCCTTTATCAAAAAGTCCCAAATAAATACATGCTGGCGTGGATGCGGAGAGACAGGAACACTCATACACTGCTGGTGGGACTGTAAACTAGTACAACCCCTGTGGAAAGCAATATGGAGATTCCTTAAACAAATT
>JAQIFY010005709.1:0-10848 GCA_028533085.1 Varecia variegata | reverse complement strand
TCGGAAGAAATGTATATGCAATCAAGCACTCCATTTAAGAAAGCTGTTTGAAGCCAAGATTCTTTGTTTCTTGTCAGGACAAATACCAGCTGATGTAATATATATGTAAATGATTGATAGATTTGTCCTAAATTATCTCTAGAGTACTGAGATCATCTTTTTATATGGAAATAAACATATTTTCTAGGGAAAGAAAGCCAGCTTGATTCTGGCTGTGGAGACACTAGTTTAGAAGGGGACTTTGATCCCAGTGCCCAGGAAAAAAGAATTATGGTGCATCACATAAAGACTTGCTCTCGCTTTAAAGAAGGAGCCCACAGTAGAGTGTGATTTACAATTGCTGCCTGAGAGCCTGCAGACAACAGTGGCTCTCCGGCTGACCAGCCGGCTGACAGCAGAGGCAGTCTCTCAACTGCTCCTCAGCAGGTGGCCAAAAGACATCACCTCATCCATCTGCAAATTAATGGGGTTATAGCATGGTCTGACATCTTTTACCCACTTCCCATGAAAAAAGTGACTATTATCAGAGCAACAATGAAGAAGGTCACTGGAAGGCTAATTATAAACCATCACAAAAGGCAAAATAGTACAACAAAAATAATGCAATAAAATAAAATATTGCTTTGTATTTCCAAGAGTGTTTCTTAGCAGTTTGGGCTATTTTTACCTGTATTTAATTTTTCAACTGTAGTTATAACTTTAAGAATTAAATTGGAGCTCCCTCATTTGGGAAAACTGCAGAAAGAAACATCTCTGCCTTCATTGTTTAGAGACTGAAAGAGTTCAGGTCAAGCATGAAGGTGGCCAGGAGACAATGTGTCTATAAGGAGACCATCACATAGCTCAGGGAGGCCAAACGTTAAAAACCCTCCAGCAATTTGTGCTGCAAAGATCCCTTACAATTGTTCTATCCATTGACCACCGAAATTAGTTTTCATCATGCAAAATTCTAAGCTTCTGTGGAATGATGTTTGCCTTTCCTTTTATACCATTCCTTCCCAACATTGTCCTTTTGGCAAGGCAGTTCCAAACGTATGGATAAATGGAAGGCCTCTGAGCTGTGTTTGCAGAGAGAGCATCACTAAACTCTTGCCCTTTTCCAGTATATGTTTATATTTGTTATATCTGATAATCAAAGATTTATTATCTTATTATCTTTGGTAATCAAAGAGAACAAACATGTGTCTTTAAGTTAGTGACACTGATTGTCTACCCATAATTCAAACTTATGAATGCAAAGTTATGAATGCGAAAAAAAAAGTGTGTTTTGATCCTGAAATTACCCTCGGCACCTAGGAGAATCAGTCTGTAAAGCTCTGTGGCCAAGTGCATAGCCCATGTAAATTGCTGCCATCACCTCAAATATTAGAATTGTTCTCAGAACTCTTTATGAGTCACTCACAAAGATGAGTCTCATCACTTCAATTAACCCAGTCTTGATCAATCACCTTATTCATCACTCTTGGCTCCAAATGCCTATTCTTTTCAAATTAAATTCTTGTTCAACATATGCAGATCATGAATTACTGACTCATTGTGGATATATTTATAAACGCCACTGGCAAATTCCAAAAGAATGGCTCAAAAATAATTGACAATAAAGGCGGCATTTCTTGGTGAATAAATATCTATCTCCCCAACAGGGATTACTTTGAAAGTTAGTTCACTCTTGGGGATATATATTTTGCTGAATTACTTTAAACAAAATATCAAGGATTTTCTGGGCACACTTTTATTTGATCACTAATTGAGCCCAGTTCCTCTAAATATACAGATGATACTATAGGTTAGAAGTAATGCACTTGGTAAAAGTTTAGTCAGGAAAGACATATTTGCTATTTATCAAATCTAATTTGGAATATAGTAATAGTAGAGTAATAATCCCACAAGTTTGAGAACATAAATTTATAGCTCATAATAATTAGCATTTCTTCAGCATTATAGCCCAGCTGATTTTTGCTGGATACTGGTTCAAAATGATTTATCATATCATTTGTAAAACAACATATTGCTTATTTGCAATTATTATGCCCATGTTACAGATGAAGGAAATAAACAAGTTTTATAACTTAACAGAGAAATAAAATAACTTGCCAAAAGTTAGTAAACTATTTAAACATAGGCAGTCAGACTCTGGAGCTCATTCTCTTACTCATAATGCTAGATTGCCTTTTAAATATTGTAGATAATTTACAATAGGATATACATATACATAGAGAGAGGGTAGGTTAGAGTTATTCCCATATTCTTTGTTTCCTTCCTATAATCCCCTTACTGACTTTGACTTTAACAAATACATACCTTTGTTATTTTAAGATTTTTGGATATAAAACAATAAATGTGTAAATCATTAGTTTAAAAAAGTCTGTCATGTAAATATTTCTTTAGATATTATGCTGTATATTTCACTTGCCTGTCTTCTACCCATTACAGTTTCATTAGCTTAGAAAGTTCAAATATTACAGTATTATTCTAGCCTTTACAAGTATTCAGAATACATCATAGCCCAAATAAGCTCTGATTAGGATTATGAAGCAGAGAAAGTTAGGCTATAATTTTAAAATATTTTCTGACTTCTGCCAGTAAAACCTAAGTAGATTTCCTTGATCTAAATTCTACATTTGGGGAACAAAATAGTCCAGGGAAGTGGAAGATGCATGAGTTTGATGTCTGAGAGCCCTGAGTTCAAGTTTAGATTCTGCCACTGACTAGCTACTGTACTTGGACAAATTACTTGCCCTGTCTTTCTAATCTTAATATTAGCCTAATATCACCTTCTCGCACTGTTACTATGAGAAGTAACTTAGATTAGTGTAAGTTTCCAGCATCATATTTCTTCATTGGAATTAATAATTCTTGATGCTGGGGTAGCTAAGGGTGGGGTGGGAAGGGAGTATCTGTGTTTCTTTTGTCAATAAAAAAAAAAAAAAACTAGGCAGGGCATCCTGGCCAGCATTTGTTATGTTTTGTCTTTTTGATAATAGTCATTCTAACTGGAGTGAGGTGATACCTCATTGTGGTTTTGATTAACATTTCCCTGTTGATTAGTAATGTTGAACACTTTTTATATACTTGTTAACCATTTCTTTGTCTTTTTTTGATTAATTTCTATCCAGATCCTTTGCCAATTTTTAATCAGATTATTAGTCTTTTGCTGTTGAGTTGTTTGAGTTCTTTGTATATTCCTTATATATTCTGAATATCAGTCCATTGTTGGATATATAGTTTGTGAATATTTTCTCCTCTTCTAAAGGTTGTCTTTTCACTCCATTGATTGATTGCTTTGCTGTGCAGAAGTTTTTTAGTTTGATACTGTCCCATTTGTCTATTTTTGCTTTCATTGCCTATGCTTTTGAAGTCTTACCCATAAAATCCCTGCATAGACCAATGTTGATGGGAATGTAAGTTAGTTCGGCCATTATGAAAAACATTACAGAGGTTCCTGAAAAAACTAAAAATAGAACTGCTATATGATCTGCTTGGTAGTTATCTAAAGGAAAGGAATTCAGCACATCAAAAGATATCTGTACCCCCATGTCTATTACAACACTATTCATAATAGCCAAGATATGGAATCAACCTAAATGTCCCTCAACAAATGAATGGATAAAGAAAATGTGGCGTATATATACAATAGAATAATATTCAACCATGAAAAAGAATGAAATTCTGTCATTTGTGGCAACATGGATAAGCTTCGAGGACTTTGCGTCAAGTGAAATAAGTGAGGCACAGAAAGAGAAATACTACATCTCTTCATATATGGGAGCTAAAAAACAGTTGAACTCATAGAAATATGGAGTAGAACTTATTAAAGACTGGGAAGGGAAAAGGGGAGGAGAAGATAAAAAGAGGTTGGTTAACAGATACAAGATTACAGCCAGGTAGGAGGAACAAGTTCTAGTGTTCTATAGCGCTGTAGGGTAAATGTAGTTACCAAAAATTTATCATACTTTTTCAAAAAGGTAGAAGAGAGGATTTTGAATGTTCCCAACATAAAAAAATGATAAATATTTGAGGTGATGAATATGCTAATTACCTTGATTTGATCATTACACATTGTATGGATGTATTGAAATATCACTTTGTATCCCATAAATATCTAGTTATTATGTGTCAACTAAAGGAAAAAAGAAAATTAGTCTGGGGATTATAGTCCTAGGAAAATATACTTTCTTTCCTGTTTCCTGTTTGACCGTGTTTTTCATATGCCTTTGTAGTCTACAGTGTCTCCCATGAGATTAATTTAATATGCTTTTAAACGGTTCTTCCATATCAATAACAAAAACATTAAACACAACCAGATGTAATAGCATCTCCCCAAGATGTCCTGGCAGCCATAGTAATAGCTCCTTTGCTCCATCTCCTCTTCCCTAACCCAGGATAACTTTTGATAAAATCCTACTTGTAGGGATCAAAAATTAAAGGTCATTCTGTAGTTCTGTAGACTTTAAAGACAAAGGAAAGAATTATTCAGAGAAATGCTGAGACTGGGTTCCAACATTCCGATTTAGAACATCTTCCAAGTTATCACTGTTTCACAGAGCCTTAGGGACACAACACTTAACAGGAAATATTTTGGAACCACTGATGTCTCATCACAGATTTAATAACAGACTAAACAGGCAATAATAGAAGCCAACTCTGATTAGTAACACAACATATTTCAGGTCCACAATGGATTCTCTCTCATTTATAATTAATACATAAAAACATTCATCTTTATACAGGTAAGTTTATCACTAGTTGAATTATGTTTCCAGTGCAGGAAGCAAATTAAGGAAAAGAAACTGAGCTTTTCCTTTCTCAATAAAAAAAAGGACTGTATGAAGATGTCCATTTCTCAAGCAATATTTAGGAAGCGTAAGCAAGTAAGGAACAGAAAACATTCAAATAATAATTTACATTGGCTCAGCTTCAAGAGGGTGGTGTTTTTAAACATTTTTATTTTTACATTGGCATTGCAATATCCCTGAGGTTAAATTCAGAACAATAGTCAATTTAAAAAGCAAACTACAGTATTGATAATACTAACAAAGAAGTAAATTTTCTTTGAATTCTTTTAATTAATAATGTTAGCTAAATTTAAAATATTCAATTTTATTTCATAAATTCTGATTTAGAATGAAACCCCTTATACAAATTCTACTCAAAATGCTTTTACATTCCAATTTCCTAGATCCCCATGTGAATATTCATTAAGGCCTAGATTCATATGTCCTTAAAAGAGTTCTGTGAGATGATCATTAAGAAATCAAAGCGTGTCCATCCCCCAGACAGTGCACATCGCACTCATCATGTAGGTATAGAACTTTTGTACCCCCATAATAAGCTGAAATAAAAAAAGAAAAAGAAATCAAAGGACAGGATTTTGTTTTTCTGATATAAGTTTGAGGGTATATAATTTAAACATTCATGGAAAGATAAATCCTTAACAATAGCTTTGCCTAGAAAGGATATAAGAGAAAGTACAAAGAAATACATTTTAGTAATTGTGGTAATTAGGTAATACCTAAAATAAACGCTGACCATATACCCCACATAACTAGACTTGGAGAACACTGCACTTAAATCTACGGTTATATTTTGGAAGGTAGCAAGTGAATACCAAATCATTCTCAAATAATATTATATGAATCATTACAGGCCCAAAAAGTTATACTTGCAGCTCTCTGATAAAAGTAAGATAAAACAGTAATTCCTCATTAGCGTTTTGGAGAAGATAGCAAAGGAATTATGCATCCGTTCCTGTCAATATTACATTATTAAGAGATATGTAGTCTGTACATCTATGTGAATTTTCAATGTTTATCCTACTATCAATGTTTATTCTTTAGAATTTATCCTGAATATATTATTTCCCTTTAATAATAAATATTGTATTGAGTTTCTGTTATAAACTAATTTATAAGGGGAGAGCATGTTGTTTAATCTGGTATAAACAAAAGTAGCATATTGCGCTTTAAGAAAAAATATATACATATACATTATTTAATATAGAAAGAACAATTTTATTATTGAATAATTGTCGAGTCGTAGTTGTCTGTTCTCAGTTCTCGGTGTGCTCTTGGCCGAAGAATGACCAGACGCACCAAAAGCAAGGGAAGCATAAAACACAGTTTATTGAGAAAGGGCAAGACAAGTTTACAGAGCAAAAGCAAGATACATTCTCCACAGATGACAAACGGACCCCTTGTCATAAAAATAGGCCTAAGTATATTAATATCAACTCTGAAATCAGTGCTTTTCTACTACCTTTGGTTCCATTAAAATGGCAGGCAAGCAGAAGTCGAAATAAGGCACTTCCAAAGTATTTCCAAACAAAGCTCTCGCTGAATTTATAATATTAGGTAAATGGCTACATATGTTGGATGTGGGAGGGTTTTAGGAGTGGGTGATTGGGTGTCAGTAAACAAAGATCTATATGCCTGATGCATACTCTACTTATTTGGTGCATACTTTCTTCAATAATTAGGAAATCTAAGATAATTTGAATATACATTCACATTTGTATATATTTAGACAACATACATATGCATATAAGTATGCATATATAATTGTACATATATAATAAATACATACATTTACAAATATAGAAATATGTAAAATTATGTAGCTAACATCTATAAAAATACAAATTTTGTTCTGGGAATGTATTCAATGCTTTACCCATGTGATTCTATTTAAATCTTTCAGCAGTCCTTTAAGGTAGATCTCAATATTAGCTGTTTTTATCATATTAGGACATTTAGACTCAAAGAAGTTATTTTATTTGTTGGTTTCATACCACAAGTAAGCAGCAGAGCCAGTTTTATAATTAATATCACCTTGAATCTGTTGCCCTATCACTTATATGGTTAACAAGAATAGTATATAATGTAATTCTATTTACACTGAAACCATATAGACAAAGATTAATGTACAGTTCTTAGTTACAATTGATATTTTCAGAGTCTATTATTAAAAAAAGAAATTTGACTCTCAGTACCATGCCCAACTTTATGTTTTTCTCAAACAGAGCCATATCTAAGTGCTAAACTGATGACAAGGGTACATGTTAATGATAATAATACTATGATAGATGCCATTTGATACTCAAGACCTAATACTGCTATTAATATTACTTGATTAATGTTGAGGTTTCTTACCCCATTTGTGTGGGGTTTTATGGTTAAATAAGAATGGTGGGGGCCAGACGCGGTGGCTCACGCCTATAATCCTAGCACTCTGAGGGACCAAGTTGGGAGGATCACTTGAGATCAAGAATTTGAGACCAGCCTGAGCAGGAGCGAGACCCTGTCTCTACTAAAAAAATTAGAAAAAATTAGCCGGGCATAAAAATAGAAACAAAAAATTACCTGGGCATGGTGGCAAGCACCTGTAGTCCCAGCTACTCAGAAGGCTGAGGCAAGAGGATTGCTTGAGCCCAGGAGTGTGAGGTTGCTGTGAGCTAGGCTGATGCCATGGCACTCACCATAGCCCAGGCAACAGAGTGAGATTCTGTCTCAACAAAAAAAAAAAAAAAGAAAGAATGGTGTGACCTACAGCTCTCATTAATAACAGCCGTAACAATTTTCAGTTGCAATGAAAGTTAATCTGACCTTAAATATCATCATTAAAATAATAATTAAACACTAATAGAAACGATCTAATTTACAGAGTTGTGAATGATTGGAAGATACTTTGTAGAAATATTAAGCTATTTTTATGGACTGTGATGCAGACTTGTTAAATTTTTTTGTCCTCAGTCAGTTATATTAAAGAATCACTTTGAGAGGTTAACTGAATATTGTTTGTGATCTTGTGACCGTCTGACGTCGAGAATTTCAACTATATTCATAAACAAGGATATGCGCATAGAGGAGGAAATAAAATGATTGCTTTGGTTCTTTTCCCAAAACCATTTGGCAAAGATACTTTCACACCCCAAAGCTCCACATCTGCAATTGCAAAATAATTAATTTGTTGCCAAGCCATTGTGCATATTCCAGGACACCAGCCAAGATCTAATACTGCATCATTAAGTGAAAAATATCATAATGTTAAATACTGTATATTTTCCTGCTTCATTTTGCCAATCATTGATGTCAGTAGCATCCTGTTCTTTAGGAAACTTAATTAAATTCTTTCATTCAGATAATCAACATTTGTGCTTCCAACCACTCTTTAAATAGAGTCATTCTTTTGGCAGCTGTGAGAACTTTTTACCCCAAACCCTCACAGAAACAAACAGAGAAAAAAAGTTCATTTAACACTTAGTTAATGAAATCCTGTTTGAGATACCATTCACTGGCATGTTTCAGTTTTAACAGTAAAGATTAATCCTGAGATTTATTCAAACCAAGTGGGTATCTGAGTCAATGAAGCTTGGTAAAAATGAATTAACTCCCTCCAATGACCAGATCAACATGCCATTCTCTCCTCCAAATCGACAATATAAATATTGCTAATGGTATAATTTTAAAATGTAGAGATATATCAAAACAAAATCATATAATCAAATAGTTTATATTATGATTAATGTCAAAGGAGGAATTTTAACTACAAACAGACATAAATCAAGTTTAACTGCAAACCTTCCCAAAACTCAAAACTAAATAATTGTTAATTCTGTAGCACCTTAGTAAAAAAAAAAGATGTGTAAATGTGTGTGTATGTACTGTCAGAACAGGATCTGTTTTTTTTTATTTTTTATTTTTTTGATTAGCATATTTCTACTGTTAAATATAATGGCTAGCATAAACATATCAATAGTCATTTCTCCCCCCTTTCATTCTCGCCATGTACACTTGCACACACACACACACACACACACACACACACATTCTCTTTAAGTCATTAAAAAAAGGTAAATGTCTATACTAAGGTCATTACAGGTAGATTGTTTTACCTACCCACCCTGCATATCCCTAATATAAACTGTGTATTTGGAAACGTTGAATGAAATTGTCACTGAGAATTTTAGAGAAGACAGTTGCAAATATTTAAAATGTTTATGAAAATATTGATCTTTGATCTTGGAGAATGCTTGGGAATTAGGACATAATTTTAAACCACACATTTATTGTTGTTATATTGCTTCCTCATATATAAGCCCTAAGAACAAAAGCCAGGCACTAGAAAAATGCATTTATAAAATTCATTTCCATCATCTACTTAACCTACCATCAGACTACAGCTAAAGTAGCACAGTTGAAGACCATTTACTTTATATATGTTTTATATTTTAGGTAGTATAACAATTTTAGATGATCTATGTAATAAAAATTCTAGATTGATACATGCAGTTATTGAAGCAACATATAAACACAGTGATGTTAAAAAATTCATGCCCTTCAAATAGCTTTTATTTGGATTGAATTTTTTATATTAACATATCCTAAATTAACTACAACTCCCAACATTTTGCTTTATATGCACATAAATTCTTTTCCTTCTGGATTGGGGGAACTTTCTCCCAAGAGAGATCCAGACCCCAGCTGTGTTTGACTTCCCTCTACTGACTTCCCCAAGCCAAATAATGGCCCAGCACCCAAATAATTATCTGTACAAATATACTTTTAGCACTTAAGCATATTTGACATTTACTAGGAAAAAAGGAAGCTATGCCTCTGAGTATAAAAAGACAACAAAATAATCATATACAGCATGTGTATATTGATTAAGTCTACTTGATATCAAAGCAGGACACATGAAGCAATAAAATCACAAACCTATTACTTACTAAATGCAAAATTCCAATCATTATGGTTTAGTTAATTAGAGTTCAGCACACATATTTCTTTGGATCAAATTCAAGGTAATGCAAAAAGCCTTGTTCTGAGAGAACAAACCTACTGTGAATGAATAGAGGAATATTTTTCTCAAGCAATGGAATCAACAGTGCTTTTATTTCTTAATGGATTTTCTATTTTTACACTAAAAGTATGCAGTACTGTGCTCTTTATCTCTCACGTGCAAGAGGAAAGCATACTTTCCCAGTGCAATCGCTGAAAATAAAATATTCTGTCCTATTTGAAGCTTTACCATAGCTCCCTGTCCACATGCTTGTTTCTAAAATCGCTGCTAAGCCTATGTGCAATTTGTATGTAAACAATGTTTGTGATCCTAATATTATAATTCCTTTCCTAAGATAAATATCTCAGTCACTAAAAATATGTATTTTTACCATACCCCAGAGATGTTTTCAACTCACTGAAAATATATGCAGCCCACACATAAGGAATTTCAAAAGGCTTGAACAGATTGTGTGCATTGTAAATAGGGCATAATGCCCTTTGCTGTGAATGGAAAGGCATATGTGGGCCTTTAGCCACAAAGAGTCACATCGGTCACTTTCTCACAATGATGACTTCAAAATGAGAAGGCCCCCCATCTTGCAAAGGAGCATAAGTTTTTCTTTGAAGGCTTTACGATTTATCATGTTATCAACCTCGCATGTGAGAATCAAAAATTCAATAGGGTTTTTTAGAGTTATAATATACATCATTGTTTCCTTTGGTTCTCACCAAAACATGATCTCTTCTCATAAATTACTAGTGATTTAAAGACAGTAAACTGTAGGTGCTAGATTACAATTACAAGGCACACTTACTTGAAATTCATTCTTATCCCTGTTTATTAAATACAGAGAAAAAGATGATTGAAAATATAAAAAGGAACAAAATCTACCGGGAAACTTTTCTTTTGGGTCACTAGACCAAGACATAATAAGCTATTGAAAGGGAATCCTGTTGGAAAATGAAAATCACACACTGACTCCAAGTATTTCATGTCTTGTCTTTAGCTCGGTTTAGAAATATAATTATTCTAGTTAAGACAAGGGTTAGTTTTCATCTCTCACATTGG
>JAQIFY010005708.1:0-10848 GCA_028533085.1 Varecia variegata | reverse complement strand
TTACTTTTCATAGTCTCTCACATTAAAAATGTACTGATCTATTTTGTACTCTGAATAGATCTTTTACTCAGGCATGATTTTGTAAACTCACACCTTAGTCATTTGGAAATATTGGGGTTCCATTCAGAAATTTCCAGATCTTCAGATTTCAACCCATTTAATTATGCAATATCAAAAAAATCACATTTGTTAATATCACCATCAGTGTCATCATAAATACCTTTTAAGTACTAGGAATTTGTTTATAGTGTTGGGTACAAGTTTTCCAAAATTCTAATTTCTGATTGAAAGCTCCGGTTTTATAATTTGCCTCAAATGCTATCTATTGTTTTCCTTGAAGTAAGAAACTCACTTGGTTCATTTTTTAAAAATAACTTCTGGTCAAATACCTAAGTGTAAATAGCTACTGTATAGTTTACCTGTCAGTTGTTCTTCCAGGTAAAAATGGTGTTCCATTTTGAATTGAGTTTACAAATCAAACAAATTATGCTTTCCCATTAGAAACATCATGCTTAGGTTTTCAACATGAGCTTTATGCATATTTCCCATTTTATCAAACGGAACATTGAAGAGACATGTACTCAGGGATTGATTTTAATGTAATTAATTTTTTTTTGTTGATTCATCAAGAACGTTCTTAAGTAAAATTGGCTTTTTTTGTCTGTACGTTTAAACTGTGAGTGTGTGACTGCATAGAGTACAGTGGCTGCTAGTACAGATTTTTGCCATAGCCTTGAGCCTTTGGTTTTACCCAGCATTTCTTCTGTAGCATCAGTGCAAATATAGTGCAAAAAAACAAATGACATCTTAGTGTTATTATAAAAATAGTTTTGACCTAGTGGGTTCCCTGAAAGAGGTCTCAGAGACCCCCAGGGGTTTGTAAACCATATTTTGGAATCTCAGAACTAGAAAACTTGTGAGTTCTACAGTAACTTTAAAATATTTGGAGGTTAGTGATTATAGTAATTATCCCTAGGTTATGTGTGAGATTGTAATGGATTGCAAATATTACAATCCTCGTTGAATTACAGTGTATGAGAAAACTTTTGCCTTACAGATTTATACATTAGTGAATCTAAATGAAATAGTATAAAAACTTTATTTCTTCCCTGATTAGATGAGATAGTTTACAAATTGTTATTATAAAGTATGTGTATATGTTAATTATTAAATGAGCTTCACTCAGCTGTTAGTGTTTGTACCTCTCTGTGACCATAATTGTATTTTTGTCACCCTTGTTCCCCTTGTTCATGTGAAGAACCCCCAACATGTTCTCCTCAGCAGTTTACTTGTTTCACGGGGGAAATTGACTGTATCCCTGTGGCTTGGCGGTGCGATGGGTTTACTGAGTGTGAAGATCACAGTGACGAACTCAATTGTCCTGTATGCTCCGAGTCCCAGTTCCAGTGTGCCAGTGGGCAGTGTATTGACGGTGCCCTCCGATGCAATGGAGACGCAAACTGCCAGGATAAGTCAGATGAGAAGAACTGTGAAGGTATCCAGAATTCCTCAGTGCCTGCTCATACGGTCCTTTTTCCATTAAGTTGTTTAAAATTCAGAATGTTGTTTTGGCTAAGTGGTAAATTGGGGGTTTTCAAGTACACATGACCATATCCTGTCTGAATATAGTACCATGTTCCAAGTTGTTTTAATTCATTTCACATGTATAAGATTTATACAGAGGCCGGGCGCGGTGGCTCACGCCTGTAATCCTAGCACTCTGGGAGGCCGAGGCGGGCGGATTGTTTGAGCTCAGGAGTTTGAGACCAGCCTGAGCAAGAGCGAGACCCTGTCTCTACTAAAAATACAAAGAAATGATCTGGCCATCTAAAAATATATATAGAAAAAATTAGCCGGGCATGGTGGTGCATGCCTGTAGTCCCAGCTACTCGGGAGGCTGAAGCAGAAGAATTGCTTGAGCCCAGGAGTTTGAGGTTGCTGTGAGCTAGGCTGACGCCACGGCACTCACTCTAGCCTGGGCAACAAAGCGAGACTCTGTCTCAAAAAAAAAAAAAAAAAAAAGATTTATACAGATTAATAAGCTTTGAAAATTGAGAAATAGATGAAGCTGTCAGTATGTAGAAATAGTCCCTGTATCCAATGAACTCTGAATTAGTGGATTTATTTATTATAATATGAAATATTTCATAGTCTTCTCTTTCCCTTACTAAGTTTTAACACAGTAAAAACCATAAAGTTCTCTAGATTTCTTTAGAGTAACCAACAAAATTACTAGTGAAAGAGGAAATTTAATGTGAAGAATAAAATAGGAAATTTCCTACTGGATTTCTTTATCCACTCTTGGTTTCTTTTTCCCTCTACCAGTGGAAATCCCCAGAGAATAATGTTTCCATTATTTCTAAAAATCTAATTTGTTTTTCATTTACATGCAGAAAGCACCTTTTGACTTCTGCAAGAGTTTGACTTTCTTATGAAAACTATTTGCATTTTGTTCCAGTGCTTTGTTTGATTGATCAGTTCCGCTGTGCTAATGGTCAGTGCGTTGGAAAACATAAGAAGTGTGATCATAACGTGGATTGCAGTGACAAATCAGATGAACTAGATTGTTGTAAGTAGCGCTAAGATCTTGTAAATTACTCGGAGAATTTTTAAAATACTTTTTGCATTCTGTGTGAGGTTTATTTATCAAGATTTCCTTACTAAGTAACAAGTATTAATATTAAGCTAATTATTTGTGGCAGGGATTTTTTTAATGCTTTGCTTTCAATAATTCCTCAAACACAACAGTTTTCTTATGCATGGAAATCTTCACAGAAATATTTAGTAAAGCACCAGAAAAGAATAAATGTTTTGTCACACCAAACTTATAAAATTCTCAAATAATTTAGATATATGGAAATTAATTGGTGGTCTAAACTTACTTTCTGAACGTTAGTCCATGTTTAACTATCTGCCTTTGTTTTCTTGAAGTGTTTCTATCAGTTTCTCAGTGGCTAGAAGATTTTAAGAGCTTTCTTAAAATGTAGCCTATGGGTACTTTGGGCCAACATATACCCCTAGACTTTGAGACCGTTGGCTGAACAGCCTACAGTTTCTACAAGATTCCTAACTATTGATCAATGCCCTAACATATAATGTGCCCCAAATTGATAAGCTTAATTCTGAATAGAATTCAGCATAAGCCAGGTCTACCCTGTCAAAACTTATTTGATAGAATTTAGATAGGACTCATTTAAAAACTCTTTCATCTGTAATGATGACTTTAAGCTGATATTTTTACAAAGTTCAAGTGGAGGCTGGGTGCAATGGCTCACACCTGTAATCCTATCACTTTGGGAAGCCAAGGTGAGAGGATCGGTTGAGGCCAGGAATTCAAGACCAGCCTGAGCAACATAGTAAGACTCCATCTCTACAAAATATAGAAAAATCAACTGGGTGTGGTAGTGCACCCCTGTAGTCCCAGCTGCTCAGGAGGCTGAGGCAGGAGGATAGCTTGAACCCAGTTGCAGTGAGCTATGATCACACCACTGCACTCTAGCAACAAAGTGAGCCCTTTCTCAAAAAAATAAAAATTAAAAAAAAAAGTTCAAGTGGGGTTACTCAATTAAGACTTAGAATCTATTCATTTATTCAACAAAACATTAGACACTGCTATATGCTGAGGATACATGGTACCTGCACCAAATTTCTCAGAGTCCTCTATAGTTGAGGTAGCAGTAAGAATATAATTTGAATCCTAGTTCCTCTCCCTTGCCAACAAATTATTTGTTCTTATTAAACCTTAGTTTCCTCATCTTTAAAATAAAGATACTGATAAATAAAGATACTTAGCCTGGTGATTGTGAGAAAATTAAATGATTTAATGTATATATCATTTAGCCTGACAAAGACATAGCCTGGTTCATAGTAGGTACTATTGATAATAAACTGTGATAAGTAATATGAAAATTGCTGTAATAGAGATCTATACAAGTAATAGTATAAAAGAGAGAGTATGATCTTTTTAGTAACAAAGATGGAGTTGATCAAGGAAGGCTCCTTAGAAAAATGGTACTTAAGATCAGGTGTCGATAAATGAATAGTGTTGGTTATGCAGATGAGGGAAGAAATTGCATTCCAGGCAGAGGGACTAAACTGTTCAAAAGCAGAAAGGAGTGAAACACATCTTTTGAAAACTGCATGTAAATGAGACTACCAAAATATAGTCCATCTCTTGAGGGGTTTCAGCAAGAGAGAACATAGAGGTAGGATCATGGAGAACTTCGCTCTTCTTCTAAAAAACATAAGTAATATTCTATTAACAATGAAGAGTAATTGAAAATTACAAGAATAAGACTCGCATGGCCAAGCAAATACAAAAGCTGTAAAGCAGAGGAGTTGGAGGTGATAAGACTATAGGCAGGGAAATTTATTAGATTGGTTGCTTTCGAACTTCTTTTGATCACATCAAGATGAATGCAAAGATGTGGGTGCATGCATAAAAAACCAAAAGTGTCACATAGCAGTATTTGCCCATATTATGTAGAATACATTGTGATATTCTCTGTTTTATTTTTATAAATGCTGGTTGCAACCTACTAGATCATTCTTTCTCCTAATGACTTGTATCCTGTAATTTATAAAGGAGGCTTTTGGAGTTCAGGCAGAAGATGATGAAGATCTAAATCAAGAGGAAGAGCAGCAGTGGTGGAAAGGAAGGGGTAGATTTCAGAGTTATTTCAGAAATAGAATACAGAGGAGTTGGCAACCACTTAGGTATAGTTTATAAGTTTCATTTGACCCACAGGTGCCTCATTGGCATCATCAGTTAGGACATATAGCAGGGACTGAAAACTGAAGTGCTGTACCATATCCTGGCTGCAGGTGTAATATTTGGGTGATCCAGTGTTTTTTGTTAATTTGTTTTTGTTGTTAATTTAATTTAAATGCCTGTAGGCAGGCATGCACCTTACAGTTTGGCACAGGCCCCATCACTCTTTATTGTCCTGTACTAGACTACGTCATTCATTCATGATCTGCTTTACTCCTGGAGTCTAAAAGAAATGACAGATGATAGTAAAGATGAATTCAGTTTGAGATATGTTACATTAAAGATACCCGTGGGATACCTTATTGAAGCTGTTCAGGAAGTTGTTGATTATATGGGTCTGTGGCTCAGGAGACAAATCTGGTGCTCTTTAGTTTATTGCTGATAATTAAAACTGTGGCAGTGGATGAAACCTCCCTGGAGAGTAAGCAGAGAAAGAAAATAGTAAATGGTAGACAGAACTCTCTGTACTTAAGAGGCAGGCAGAAGAGAATGACGCCAACAAAGGAAGCAGAGAAAGAATAATCAGAAATGGTAAAATGAAGAGAATGGTGTCTTGGAAGGATATTGATCAGGCATTTTTGAGAAGCAAACAGGAACCAGCATTGAATGTATGGAGAGATCAGTCAGATGAAGAGTTTATTGAATATGGCAAGTAGGAGAACTTTGACCTTGACCAGAGCAGTTCCAATGCAGTCATGAGGGTAGAAGCCTGAATTCAGTGAGTTAAGATGTGATGCGGAGACTAGGTATTGAGGGTAATGAATATAAACTATTCTTTCTTGAAGCTTGGCTTTAGAAAGGAATAAAAATAATGGGATGGTTGCTCACAAGGACTAAGAAGAGTCTATGCTTCTGGCCACAGACTAAATTTGTAAATGATAGTCCCTATATATTATGTAACTTGGTGATGCCATGTTCAGTCATTTCTTTCATATAATCTGTCAGAGGATGAGTTTAGCTGTGTGGATGGGCGATTTGAGGTAAGTGAAGCAGAAAGAAGTTTCTTAAAGGACCTGCAAATGTGAGATGTAATTTAACTGTTCAGAATGGAAGCATTTTCCTTCTGAATAGAAGAGTAATACTCTAAATTTGATAAGCCCATTGCTCTTTCATGCCCTCTGCCTCTTAAAGCCTCAGGTAGCTAAGGGATCCAGTGAAGGTGGATACCATGGGCAGGACCCTCCTGCACTCTGGCCTTTCTCTGTGAGTCCTCCAGTAATCAAGTATTGGAGACCTAAGTTCCTTGCTCAGGCAGCTAGACAGCCTGAAGGCAGCAGCGTATTAGGTCTGAGAGCTAGGCTCATCTTTAGCTACTAATTTTCCTTCACCTGGCCTAATTGTCACTGTTCAAATCTAAAATCTAACATGTGTCCAGAACTGCTTTTGGCTCCTCCACCATTCCAGGTAAAACACTTGATGACTTTTCTAGGTTTGTACCTTCTAGCCCTGAAATTTCAAAATAATCCTGTTGTTTTTTGTGGTGTACAGAATGAAGTAGGATAGATTTTATCTGTGTATGTATTAGATTTAAAGCTTTTAATGGTGTTTAAATCTATACTTCATTTACCATCTTTGTTTCTATCAATTTACAATTATACTTTCCAATCTATTGTTTTATTTCTGCCTTCACTTAAGGCTAGTTCATTTTGATTCCTAATGATGACATTTAATCCATATCTCCATGGGGCATGGTCTGTATGTATTCATATAAAAGAAAAATGTTAACAGTTATCTTCATTAGGTTTATAACTGCATGTTCTGCTAGCAAGCCCTCTTTTCGATTACTATTTTGAATATACAGTTGTTTTTCCGTAAAATAACTGTGCTGCATTCTCCATTTTAGATCCAACTGAAGAGCCAGCACCACAGGCCACCAATACAGTTGGCTCAGTTATTGGAGTAATTGTCACCATTTTTGTGTCTGGAACTGTATATTTTCTCTGTCAGAGGATGTTGTGTCCACGTATGAAGGGAGACGGGGAAACCATGACTAATGACTATGTAGTTCATGGACCAGCTTCTGTGCCCCTTGGTTATGTGCCACACCCAAGTTCTTTGTCAGGATCTCTGCCAGGTGAGTTAAGACTGATCCATTGAGAATTAAGTCTTGGGTCTTGACAAGACTGCCAAGTTCCCTTATAGAAACAGGGTACTGCCTAGAGTCAATTTCAAAGGAGATTACTTTGGGTTTAAAAAATTATAAGAGCACTCACGCCTGTAATCCTAGCACTTATGGGGGCGCTGAGGCAGGAAGATCACTTGAGGCCAGAAATTCGAGATCAGCCTGAGCAAGAGTGAGACCCCGTCTCTACAAAAAATAGAGAAATTAGCTGGATGTGGTGGTACATGCCTATAGTCCCAACTGCCTGGGAGGTTGAGGCAGGAGGATTGCTTGAGCCCAGGAATTTGAGGTTACAGTGAGCTATGATGATGCCACTGCACTCTAGCCCAGGAGATAAAGCAAGACCCTGTCTTAAAAAACAAACAAACAAAAATTATAAGAATAAATGTTTTTTTAAGCTATTAGCATCTTCTCTTTACACAAAAGGCCTTAGATATGGTTTGGTAGAAATTGCCGAAAGATATAAAGCAGATACATATACAAGCTCCAAGCCCTTCTGATTGCACTTCTGGATGTACTTTACGAAAGGTAGATCAGCCAGTCATTTAGTGAAAAGAGTTATAAACCACAAGTTCTTTAGGTTTACTACCAGGGTACCCCAGTACTATTTAGCCCAGGAATAAAAGGAGGCCAAAATATATAGATAAGATTTCCTTCAGCCAACAAAGATCTGTAAATAGCTGGGTGATAAAAGGGAGGAATTACTTACCATCTTACGTTTTCTCCTAACTTTGCGTGATGACAGTGAAACTAGGGCTAGTTTAGGCATCGCCAAGAAGCCAGAAGTTTTATAATTGAGTAGGTCATGTTGCTCTAAGTAAATATAGCTTTCTTTTCAATATTTTCTGGTGCCCTTAGTGAAAAGAAGCCTTCCTTTTAATGAATATGGAGAAGGAAGTGTGCCTGGCAAAAGCCCTCTGAAAATAGGAACTTACTCTGGGTGTAACTCTTAAGTAAATAGACATGGTTTTTAAGCTGTCAATGGTAACGTTTCTTTCTTGCCATACCTATTTTCAGTTAGTAGAATTTGGGAAGCTACTTGGGAAAAAATAGAATTTTTTCTTTATCATTGGTAGTTTTGATTCCAGCAACATTTGTATTTAGTAGATGAAGAAATATCTTGCATATGTTGTGTTTATGCCCCAAAAATGATTTTTGTTTCCTTTTGAATAAATCTGTTATTAAATCTCCCCTGTTTCACAGCCTCCACCCTGCACGGTCCTTTCTCATTCAAATCCTCCAAGAGGTTGAAAACCTCTTATTTTGAAGTCCTCTGCTTCCACCAGGGGAGGGAGGAGGAGGTGGGAGCTATTCTTGGCCTTGTTCTAGGCCAGCTTTCAATGGAAGCATTCATTTCTAGAGAATGTTCATTTCTTTCTCCATTAAATGTTTTCAATTATTAGGAAAAGAGGGCATAAGTTGTTTTAAAATCAGACTACTTGACTATTGGTATTTGTAATCGTGGTATTGAATAAAATTATTTTGTACATTTTATAGGTCTTACTCATCTTCAGTTTTTAATCCTCCTTTCATTTTAGGAATGTCTCGGGGTAAATCAGTGATCAGCTCCCTCAGTATCATGGGGGGAAGCAGTGGACCCCCCTATGATCGAGCTCATGTCACAGGAGCATCATCAAGTAGTTCTTCAAGCACCAAAGGCACTTACTTCCCTGCAGTAAGCAGTCTGTTTTCCTTTGAATGCTAAAAATATATAGGATCTTAGATTTTGAGTTCATTCAAATGTGGCTGTTCAGTGATGGTAATGTAAAAATAGTTTTTGAATATAGAATTTAGGCATAAAGGGTGCAAAGAAGGATTTGCCGCCACCACCACTGTGATATAAATCTTTCTTTTAAGTTTACTGTGTAATAACCAGCATATTTGAAAGCACTAGGCATTAATTTCATATTTCAAGTAAAGGTAGAACTAATGAATGGTACCTCTTGAGAGATGAGAGGTTTCATTTTATGACCTCCCAAAATAAGAAGCACATCTGGTATTTCTCCTAAATCAGTAATTTTTCTCTAAATATTTATAATTTTAAAAGACCAGAACCTGGCTTCCCTGACCTTGAGGCAATGTCTTGTAGATTACAGATTTCTCTTCATCACTTTGCATTTTTTTAGACATGATGAAATTTTGTCTTAGGGAATGAGGAGCCACGATCCTAAAGTACTATTTGAGGTCAGGTCTTTGGAAAGCAAGAACTGTGCTAATAGTGTAATGGAAAGGAATACTAATAAAGATGAAGAAAAGTTGAAAGACAGTCTAATAGTCTCTGTCTAGGGTAGACTATTTTTATTTTACCATTTTAATTATTTTTTCTTTTAGATTTTGAACCCTCCACCATCCCCAGCCACAGAGCGGTCACATTACACTATGGAATTTGGATATTCTTCAAACAGTCCTTCCACTCATAGGTCATACAGGTAATACACATCCTTCTCTAATGTAAGTTGAAGTATTTATTAGAAGGAAGTTGTACCCTAGTTGTGGGCTTGAGGTAGCCCCAGATAAGTAGATGATGGTTTCCAGAGAGAGAATAGCCATCTTGTGTTGGTATGTTGGTGTCGCCCCTACCACAAATCCTTTCTTTTCAAGTATTATACATTTTTTTAAAGAGAGTCACAAATGTTGGCTTTTAGAATAATAGAGCCCCAGGCTTTGGTAGTATTTTGAAGGAAAAGTTATCCAACAAAGTGACTGATTTCAAAATAGGTTGCTGCTCAGGATAAATTTGATTGATAATCTAAGAATGAAATATTGGGTAAGATAATGGTTCAGAGAATTGTGAGAGCATAAAGCAGCAGGGATATTAAGAACTCAGAATGTGAGAGAGGTGTAAGTTCGGCCCTTGCTTACGTGTGTTATTATGATGTGGAGTAAAAGATATTTCATATAGTTGTATGGAATAATTCAAGACTTACCAGAATAAATGAGGTGTATTTGTAAGCCAAAAAAGGAGAATTGATGCCTTTGTGCTAATTTGTGAGTCTGTTACACAGTGTTGAACTCAAGTACTGTTGTGTCAGGTTTACTCATCCTCCCTCTTTGAAAGGTCGGCAGCTTGATACTGTCTGTCTGAACACTGAGCGCCCAGTGTTTATGAGCATCCCTCAAGTGCCTGTTATCTTCTAGATACAGTGTGTTCTGGCATTTCAGTCAAATTGGCCTGCTATAACCTTACACATGTATAGAAATAAAGTGGAAACCACTTAAAGTATTCAGAATTCTCATTTCAGTTTTATTGTAGCCTTGGCTCTGCACTGGTTTTTGTTTTGTTTTGTTTTGTTTTTTGAGAGAGAGTCTCACTCTGTTTCCCAGGCTGGATTGCCAGTGGCATCATCATAGCTCACTGTAACCTCTAATTCGTAGGCTCAGGTAATCCTCCTGCTTCAGCCTCCTGAGTAGCTGGAAGCACAGGCACGTACTACCACGCTTGGCTAATTTTCCTATTTTTTTGTAGAGATGGGGTCTCACTGTTGTCCAGGTTGGTCTCCAATTCCTGGCCTCAAGTGATCCTCCCACTTTGGTCCCTGAAAGTGCTAGAATTACAGGTGTGAGAGACTGTGCCTGGCCTTGAACTGATGGTTTTTATGATTTGTTGTAAGTTGCTTTTCCTGCTGCTAGTTTGTTCTAAGAGGCCAAAATAGAAAAACAGAAGCATGAAAATTGAAAAACAAGTCAAGGCCGGGCACGGTGGCTCATGCCTGTAATCCTAGCACTTGGGAGGCTGAGGAGGGCGGATTGTTTGAGCTCAGGAGTTCGAGACCAGCCTGAGCAAGAGCGAGACCCCCGTCTCTACTAAAAATAGAAAGAAATTATCTGGACAGCTAAAAATATATATAGAAGAAATTAGCCGGACATGGTGGCGCATGCCTGTAGTCCCAGCTACCCGGGAGGCTGAGGCAGTAGGATCGCTTAAGCCCAGGAGTTTGAGGTTGCTGTGAGCTAG
>JAQIFY010005707.1:0-10848 GCA_028533085.1 Varecia variegata | reverse complement strand
GATCCAGGGTTGTACATTGTGTTTAAATGTATGGTCTAGATTTTATTTTTGAGCAAAACTAAGGGATTAGCCCTCTAACTTCCCTGAGTGTAGGTTTTGGATCCTTCTGGGCCTCAGTTTCCTCTGCTGTAAGATGGTGACTATCCTATCACCAGCCTAATGTGGCTATTCAGAAGTGTGCCTGATTCACTTTTTAAAAATGCTGTAGAAAGGTTAATTCTGGATTGAGTACAAATCCATAGATGGGCCCAGATGCTCTCTCTTGAATATCTAGTTGTTCCCTGAACTTCAGCATTTGGATGTTTTGGAGGCTCCTCCAATCAAGCACTTCTGAAACCGAGCTCAGTATCTTCCTTGTTCCTCCCCAAACCCGCCCCATTCCCTTGCTGCCTGCCTCTGTGAGTGGCACAGTCATCCTTCCAGGGTAGCAGCCAGAAATACGGGCCTGATTCTCGCTGCCCATTTCTCCCTTTATCTTCATGCTGAATCTGTGACTGCACCTCCTCCTGTTGAACCTCCCCAGGTCAGCACTCTTGCCTCCATCCCCCCACCCCTGGCATTGCCCAGGCCCCTTTTATTTCTTGCTTAGGTTACTGAAACAGCCTCCTTACTAGCCTCCTTGCCTGCATTCTTTCCAACCCCCAATCCATTCTCCATACTACAAATATCGTCAGTTAAAAATCAAATTGCATCGACTTTCCTTCAGTGTCCCCCGTTGTCCCTGAATGAAAGTCAGAACTTCCCAAGGCGGCTATGTCACCTGAGCACTGCTAGCTCCACTAGCCTCACTGCTTCCAACTGCCCTCTCCCACTGCATCGTTGACTTCTTTTTGTTCCCCAAACGGTATGTGTCTCTCTTATCTTCAGCTCTGGTGTCCATGCCGTTCTCCCTGCCCAGAACACTCTTGCCCTTCTCTTTGCCTGGATGCCTGATAGTTCCTGCAAACTTGTGTATGTGTCAGGACTTCAGGGCCCCAGGTCTCAGATCTCACCTTAGCACACCATAAATAATAGCTGATACTAGTGCTACTACTACTGTTAATAAAATTAAGAGGTGTAGTAGTTAGACTGGGGCTTAAGCGGAACAGAATTGTATTTCTTCCCCATATAGCAGACTGGAGGTTGGGGGCGAGGTGGGAGATCCTGTCTCCTTCTGTCTCCTTGTTTCCTCACCCTCAGGGTGTGACCCTTGTTGCCATGGTCCCAGATGGTTCAGCGCCACGTCTAACATTCCAGCCACCCTGTATAGTGGTAGAAGGAGAAGTAAAGAGAGCAAGGCCCTTCTCCCCACCCGTTCAAGGGCAACACCTGCAGACAAAGCAATATACGATTAGGACAGAGGAGGGTAGCACATAGGACAACTTGCCAATATTTACAGAGCACTGGCTAAGTAAATGCCTTTCCTCATTTGACCCTCTCAACCATGCTAGGGGGATAGATACTGTTATTATCCCCCTCCCACTTTTAAGCAGATGATGTTTTATCAACAAGCCAACTTTGTAAATTTGAGAAATAATATGAAGGGCCGGTCAGCCTGGGGACACCATGTGATAGCTATTCTTTCTCAGAAAGGTTTTCATGTGATGTGCACATGACTTTTATGTTTGTTAAACACAGCAAGGAATTTCAGTACTTTGTGTTCTTACATGTCTATTATGTTAGATTTAGTTTTATGATAATCTAAATTATATGTGAATGTAGTTAAAGCGTCAAAAAGTTCTACATACTTTGATTCAAAAGATGCTGATTACCTCCCTGTCCCCGACTCCTTGCCCAAACCCCCACAGTGCAATTTCCCGTGGTCCAGAGACAACTACTTCAGCACGTTAGCAGACTCTTTTTGTTACTCACTTCCATCTCTTTCAATAACACGCTTATATTCTACTTTGTGATTTCTGAGTTTTGGCATTAGATAATTGGCCACCCACCACCCCATGTGCAACACACACACACACACACACACGTGCACACTTTCCCCCGTTCTCCTATCTTCCTAATATAGATATAACTCAATTTTAGCTAGATCAGTATTTTCACAGCTGCATCGTCTAGCACAACAGATTTTTTACTTTTCTTGCATAACTTTTTGTTTCCCCTGAAATCATTTTCTTATTTTAAAAGTTTACTTCATTTTCTGTGTACTTATCTCTAATACAACTTCAAATCTGTCTGCCATTGCATAAATGCTTTCTAAGCATTTTCAAATACATTTGGCATGCTATCAATTTCATCCTTTCAAAGCAATCTCTCTGGGGACCTCCTGAGTGGCACTGATCTGAATGGCTAGGCTCTCTGCTGGGCACACAGCTGTCATCCCTGGATCCCCTCACCATCGTCCTGGGCCTCTCTCTTAGGTTGGAACTCCTTATTTCTGGGACCCATGCTTTCCTCTTTCTTAGAGGATCCTTTCATTCTGGAGCATGGGAGAGAGGACATAGCAGGGTTTTGTTTGTTTTGACCACATGTGCATGTTTAACCTGCCATCTTTAACAGGAATTCTTAGCCTCATGTCACAGATAAAGCAATTGAAGTTCAGGATTATTAAGCAACTTGGAAGTTGTTGAGTTGGTCTAGTAGGGCTGTGGTCCCCAACCCCTGGGCCGAGGACTGGTATTGGTCCGTGGCCTGTTAGGAAATGGCCGCCCAAAGCAGGAGGTGAGTGGTAGGTGAGCAAGCAAGACTTCATCTGTATTTATAGCCGCTCCCCATCACTCACATCACCATCTAAGCTCCTCCTCCTGTCAGATCAGTCACTGTCTCCCGTCACCCCCAGATGGGACCATCTAGTTGCAGGAAAACAAGCTCAGGGCTCTCAGTGATTCTGCATTATGGTGAGTTGTGTAATTATTTCATTATATATTACAATGTAATCATAATAGAAATAAAGTGCACAATAAATTTAATGCACTTGAATCATCCCCAAACCATCCTCCTCACCCCACAGTCCGTGGAAAAACTGTCTTCCCTGAAACTGGTCCCCGGTGCCAAAAAGGTTGGGGACCAGCTCTGTCAGAGCTGCCGTCACACTGTTTTCTTATCTCTCTTCCCTATTGTGCGGGGAGCTCCTGTAAGGCAAGGACTAAATCTACCTGTTCCCTGTGTATCTCCAGTGGGGGCCCATCCTAGGCGCTCAAGGAACCTTATTAAGTGCATGTGTTGGGTCTGATTTGGGGGGACATTGTTTATCACATCCCAACGACATTTTGTTTCTAACCTCCCAAACCGAAATTATCTGTACTTGCGGCAATTATTCCCCACCCCCGCGGCCGCTGCTTGTTTGTAATCCTAGGAGACATATAGACGGCTGTCTGCACCTGAAAGAGTTCAAAACATTTCCATGGGAAGGTCTTGCCTTCAGTCTTGAGTCATGGCGCACTCTTCCAAAGTTTATTTTTGTGAGATACACAATAGCATAACCACAAAATATTTTTTTTCCTAAAGAACAACTTACTCAAGCAAAGGCAATGCTATATTTATGACCTTTTTTTCCTGTTTTTACGATACCTCATGGAAACTTGATAGAACAAAGGATTTATTTTTTTTAGGTTAAATCTGTGTATCGGGTACTGTTTGTTTGCTGCCCATTAAGTCTGAACATCGCAACTTGGGAAAAAAAAAAAAAAAACAACCCACTCCGATTAGTAAAAACAACCTGAAACAGATCCCTGCAGTGGATGACTCTGTATTATGTTGAAACGCAATGTAACAAACACGGCTCCAGTGCCCTCCCAGAACCCAAACCTACCACAGCTAAAAATAGCCCTCAGTCTTTCCCTGCAACTCAAAAACAGGAACAGCATAACTTGTTTGCCTCCTTATGTGTTCTGCACAGGGATCCAGCCCCTCTCACGTCCTGACACTTACTCACTTGAACTAATTCTAATCTGCCGATTACAAACCCAGCAGGTCTAGCGATAGGAAGTGAATTCTGCATAAACACGGCTGCCCTGGGTCCTTTAACAATGCACTGTGCACCCAGGGGCTCACAGGAGAGAGTAATAACCATAACCACCACTTAGAGGAGGCCTCTCTTAATATTTGCCAGCTTCTGTGGGCACAAAGATGGGTACTCTGTGTGTATTAACCCTTTTCAATCCTTACCATCCATGGGGGTAAATGTTATTATCCCCATCTTATAGGTAAAGGAGCTGAGGCCTCAGGAGATGAGGGAACTTGCCCCCACTCACCCAAGACAGTGTAGGTGTGGCAGCCAGACATTAACAAGCACCGCAGCAAGCTACCTCGCCTGCATTCCCATAATGCTACAACCAGGTGAGTGGGAGTCCACTCAGAAGTGGAGGGAGATGAGGGAATGTCTAACTGATGACTATTGGCCCATAAGGATAAAGGCAGAAACTCTAGACTCAGAATTGAGGGGGGGATTATGAAGATTGTCTAATCCTTGAGTATCTTCCCTTCTGCAGTAGATCTGACAAGTCCCACCCAACTCTATGGGAAAATCACAGGCTTTGAAGTTAACCAGACCTGGTCTCATGTCTTAGCTCTCCTATTCATTAATTTTGTAATGTTGGACAACACTGATACTGATAATAATTAATAGGCAATGAGTGTGCGCCATGTGCCAGGCACTGGGTAAACACTTCTCAGTGCATTAGTTCCTGCAGTGCTCACAACAATCCTATGCAGCATGCTATTGTCACCGTTTTGTGGATGAGGACCCTGACGCTTGAGAGGTAAGAGGGCCAGCTACTGCGGTGGTGCTAGTATGAGCTGTGGAATTAAACACTCATGATTCAGATCTCACTTTCTACTGTGTGACCCTGGGCCACTTGCTTAACCTCTCTGAGCCTGTTTCTCCATCAGGAATTGGGGATAATGATATGCACCTGGCAGCGTGGTTGTAAGGATGAAACGAGACAATCTTCTATAATAGGTGCTTAACAATAGTTCCTTAAACCTTTCCCCTTTTCTAGAAGAGCCCAGTCCATTCTTAGTGTCAATCATCTGAAAGCCATTTTTATATTTCATCTGAAAATCTTTCTCTTGGTTGCAGACACTTCCTCTCACAGTAAATCTAGCTACAGGGATAGATTCTGGATTTGGAATGTGAACCGCATGGTCTATAATTCATTCAGTCAATATGTTTTTGAGATACTCTTCAAGGCTAGTGAATGGGAAAAAATGTAGCTCACAGTCTAGAGTGTGTGTGTTTTGGGGCAAGGTGGGAAAGTAACGCAAACAAATAAATACGAAAATGTCGGGTAGCATTTTCTTTTCTTCACTGTGAAGAAAATTGAGCGGGATCGTGTGATGGCAAATGGCACGTGTGTGATGGTGATGATGGTGAGTGATTCTTGAAGCTGGAAGGCAAGGAAAGGCTTCTCTGAAGATGGGATACTTCAGCCGAGACTTGAGAAGGACCCATCCATGCAAAGATCTAGAGGAAGAACATTCTATGCAGAGAGTGAAACTAGAGCTAAGGCCTCTTGATGGGAACAATCTTGCGAGTCCAGAGCACAAAGAAGGTCACCGGGAGTGGTGCAGAGTAAGCAGGCAGAGCAGGCAGGGAAGAGGGCGTGGGGGGCTTTGTAAGCTGGGACCAGGAACAGGATTTTACCCTGTCAAGTGGGAAGACATCGGGGGTTTGGGGGAGGCAAGTAGCATATAATGCTTTAGTTTTTACAAAGAGACAGGCAGGTGCGTGGAGAATGGTTTGGAGGGGAGGGAACAAACAGGGAGGCAGAGTCTACTTGGAAGCCTTTTGCCGTAGTCCAGGCACAAGATGCTGGGGACTCGGTTGGGGGGAGTGACGGAGACGGGGAGAGAGGTGAACAGACCCTGGAGAGCACTTGCTGATGGGGTGAGGAAGGGAGGAAAACCCCTAGACTTTTGGTCTGAGCAGCTGTGTGGGTGATGGAGTCATTTTCTACTGTTAGGAAGTCTGGTGAAGTTCAGGGTGGAGGGGAGTGGAGTGTTGTGCTTTTGCCGTGCTAAATTGGAGAGGTTTACTGATTATCCACGGGGAGGTGTCTGGAGGGAGTTGGGCGTGTGAGTCAGGGATTGCGCTGAGAGGTCAGTTCTGGAGATGGAATTTGGGAAGCATAGATTTACATTGGCATTTGAACCTTGGGACTGAATTAGATCCCTAAGGGAGAGAATGGATATATTAATAGAATAGAGTTCTATTGGTCTTGAAGTTCCAATACAGCAGTCACCCCTTATCCACCATTTCACCTCCTGTGGTTTCAGTTACCTGTGGTCAACCAAGGTCTGAAAATATGCACAATAAGACATTTTGAGAGAGAGAGAGTGCGCGCATCACACAGCTTTTATTACATTGTATTGCTATAATTGTTCTATTTTATTATTGGCTACTGTTGTTAATCTCTCTCTCTTGCTGTGCCTAACTTATAAATTAAACTTTATCATAGGTATATATGTATAGGAAAAATGTAATGTAGGGTTTAGTACTATCCATGGTTTTAGGCCTCCACTGGGGGTCTTGGAACATATCCCCACGGATAAGGAGGGATGACTGTAGTTAAAGTCAAAGAGGAGGAAGAACCAGCAAAGGAGATGAAGAAGGAGCTGCCAGTGAGGTAAGGGTAATCCAAGAAAGTCTGGGGTCACAGAAACCAAGAGAAAACAGGAGGGCCTGGTAATCTATGTGGAATGCCCCTGCAAAGTTCTGGTAAGAACAGCAAAGTGACCATTGGGCTTGGCCATCTGGAGGTCACCTGCCACTTTGACAAGAGCCCTCTAGCACAGGCGGGAAGCAACAGGTGGAGAAGAGAACACAAGGTAAGGAAGGGCAGTGGCAGCTCTAGGGAACCACTTCCAGCTAGGTTTGCGGTGAAGGAGAGCAGAGCTTTAGACCAGCAGCTGGGGGGGAATGGGGAGGTAAGAAAATCGTGTTTATTTGTTTCTGGTTTTGTTTTTGTGAACCTTGATTCTTGAGCCTCTGTGCGGGGGGAGGGAGGGCAAGTGGAACGAGCCAGTAGAAAGGAAGACAGCGATGCCGGAAGGGAGGAGATACTTGCAGAAGCCTGCCCAGGAAAAGGCCGGAGGGGACTCCATTGGCAGGAGGGGAGCGAGGGGCAGGTGTGAGATGGGAGCAGGGACGTGACTTCCATAGAAACAGGAGGAAAGACACAGAATGTGGGTACAGGCCGAGTTAAGTTGGAAGTTTTGTCATCAAGAAGATGAAGAAGTTTCTAAGTGGTTGTTTCCCTTTTTCTCCATGAACTAGAGGTCAAGGCCATCAGCTGAGAGTGAAGGAAGGAGAGCAGATGTAGGCAGCTTGAGGACAGAGGAGAAGGTGTGAACGGTAGCTTTGGAAGTGAAGATACTGAGGAAGTGTTTGTCAGTGGTTAAGTACCCACTTGAGATTTGTGTCCACAGATGTGAAAGGAATCCCATCATCATAATTGCTGGATTCTGCAAGAACACGCAGCTGCTTGGGTGCAGGCGTGATAGCTGGAGAGTCGCAGCTTGGCAGGTCAGGTTGTCGGAGAGGGTTTGCAGGGCAGTGATTGGGAGAAGAACCCTGACTCTAGGCTGAGATGAGAGGGAGGTGTCTGATGAGGAAGTGGTAGTGTCGGTAATAATTGAAGGTCTCTATGGGGTCACAAACTGATTGCACTGGAGGACCAGAGAAAGTGAGCCAGACTTGAGTTTGCAATTTCAGTGGTGGTGCATTTAGTGTGGTCTACAGTGTGAAAGGCTCTGACCAAAGAAGAGGATTGATAGGTGGGGTGGAGGGAAAGATCATCATATGAGTTGGTTGAAGAACAAAGCACCCAAGATATCGAATGGATAAGCCATCGGAATATCGAAGTCATCAAGAATGGTGGCAATTGAAGGAAATGAGAGGACACTAAAGTCATTAGTGAAAGGGTTGAGACAGGGTAGGCAGGAGAGGACAGCAACCCAGAGGGGCAAAGTCTGAGGACATGAACTTCAAAGGAATGGGGTTGAAGAAGGGAGCAAATGGCTTGGAAGTGGCAATGGAGGCAAAGCGCACACTTGGCCCATCTCCAGGTGCATCGGCAGGGTACGAGGGGGAAAAAGCCAACCTGCTTCCAAGTAGCTGCAATGGAAGCAAAAGTTTGAGTGCAAATCCAGGCACTGGTCCGGGTAAGAGATGAGGGAGGCTCTGAGACGAATGAAGGCTGTAGGAGGGGAGGCTGCTGAGAGGATGGGCAGGGTGGCAGTCGGCTCAGATGACCACGGGTGCAGAGTACCATGACGCTAAGGGCTGGGGTGAGGGTGAATGACCTGGGAGGGGGCTTGACCTTCTGGAGGTGACTGAGGTGAATAGGGAGGTAGGAAATGATGGTATTAGTGTTGATGATCTCGTAAGAATCTGGTTTTGTAGCAGGAAATGTAATGACATCTGATCATTTCATTTCTCTGATTAAATAAATACCTTTAATAGCTTCTCATTGCACTTTGGATCAAGTCCAAACTCCTCAGCACTAGGAAGAAAGTCAGGCATGGTCTGGCCCCTCCTGCCTCCCCAGCCTCACCTCTAGTGTGCCACAGCACAAATCTGAACCTAATTGCATTTTTTTTTTCCTGCTCTCTTGATATTTCAGACAGTACAGCATAGTGGTTAAGTGCAAAGATGCTGGTTCCAGACAATCTGGGTTTGAATCCTGGTTCTTCCACTTTCTAGCTGTGTGACCTTGGGCAAAGTATTTGACTACTTTGTGCTTCAGTTTTCTCACATGCAAGATAGAACAAATAATGGTACCTTCCTTAGAGGGTTGTGTATTTCACGTGGGTTGGTTGTAACAATTTTTCTCTCCTGAAGCCATCCCTTAGCTGGGAATACTCATGCCATCCCTGTTGTCCCCATCGCCCCACTCCCTCCACCCACCTACCTTCAGATGACCCGAGATACTCCTTCCTGCAGACAGCTTTCCCTGGCTCCCCAAAGGGGCCACAAGCTCCACCGCTGTACTCCTGTAGCTGCCTATTCTACCGTGATACCACCATGCACTTGTCTGATGAATCTCACCGGATTATTTACCGCTGTCTTCTCAGGGCCTGTTACTCTGCCTGGCACACAGTAGGTGCTCATAAATGTTTGTCGAATGGTAGAATGAATGGATGAGTCCTCCAGAGGGAGAGGTCGTGGGTCCCAGACCGAAGGGGTGTGGGGCTCTGCAGACATTTGCAGAGCACAAGCAATGTGTCATCTCAGCCCAGGTCTGCCTCTGCCCGGAGTAGGCCCGCCCTCTATCTCTGCGCCGAACTTGCTCATGCAGGGAGACTTCTGCGGCTTATATCACTCTTTTTTTAAATTGGATTTTAGTTTGGGGGGGGGAAAGACTCTACCTTGAAAGACCTGAAAATCACTGGTCTACCAGGTGCTCTCTGAACTCCTTTCTAGCTCAAAAGGTTGTAATAAGCTCAGCAGCGCCCAGCCCTTGAGTATGAGGACCCTGAGGGATAGCATTTATTCCTTTAGGATCCATTGATTCAATTAGCAACAAGAAGTGTCTGTGAAGTCAGTAACACATCAAAATGGATTTTACTTACCTACAAAACATGGTGTATGCATATGAGAAACATTATTTTTCCAGCCCACGGACAGTGCTTAGTGTGCGTGTGGATCCAGGGCCTGCCTGCCGTACCCCAGCCTGCCAAGGGCAAGGCCCCCGGCTGTGAACCCGGAGTCGGGCATATCCCTAGCTCTGCTCTCCAAAGGCAGAATAATAAGGGCCCAAGGCTCATTCCAGAGGCCTGGCCCTGAGAATGTCAGCTGCCTCTAAAATGTTGGCTCACATTGAGCAACTCACCCTGATCTCTGACACTGCGGAGGTACTGACCACGACTCTGGTGGCAGCTTCTTGCAACAGGCACAGAAGAGACCAGAACCACCACAGCCTAAGTGCAGACAGGCACTGTCTGAGCCACAGTCAGCTTTCTTGAGAAAGCAAAAAGCTACAGAGCAGAATCTGGGATGAAAAAGTCTAACAGTCTCTGTCTAATAGGCCTAAACCGATCTGTCAGTTTAGCAACTGTCAGCTTCTTTAGATAAATATCAGTAGCCTCCAGCGGTCGGAGGCAGATGGGGTGGAGGCAGGGGCATCCATCCAATCCCCCAATCTCACTCACCCCGCTACCTGGGGGTATGCTATGATGAAAGCGGGTCTTAGACCAAACTCCGCCAGACTTGTGTTTATTTGCAAGTTAGACACAAAAACTAGAATCCATGCTTTTAAGTGTGGGGGATAACAGAAGGGAGTCCTGTGAGCACTCCTCCAAGAGCGCCCAAGCCTCCAGGTACCCAGGTCCAGCACGAGAGTCCCTCCAGAAGAGGGAGGCACAGAACTCAGGGACCTTGAGGGCTGCCCAGGGTGCAACGCCGCTGAACTCTCTGATCCCGGTACCTTGTTTTGCAAGGAAGCTGAGCTGTGTCGTCTTGCTAAGCTTCCTTCAGCACTGCTTTTTCTCCAGCAATGAATAATTATTTTCGACATTCCCGATGCTAACAAACTCCTGGCTTAGATTTCTATATTTGAAAAGCGTAAGCAGTCTCCTCTAGAGTGCAGACTTCTGAGTAGGGCATTTTGAATATTATCTACCTGCCTTGAGAGTGTAGATGAAAGTCAACGTACACACTTGCATTATCCCTTTTCACCAAGCCCTACTTTCAAGCAAATTGTTATGCAGGCAAAATGATACAAACACAAAGATGAAAGGGTCCTGAGAGACTCTCCAGTGAAGCTGGTTTTGTTCATTCATTATTCCTCCATTCATACGTTTCTGAAATACCTACCTTATGCCAGCACTGTTCTAGGCACTGGGATTAGAGTGGTGAACAGGCAACAAATTCCCTGACATCCTGGAGCTTACATTCCAGTGGGAGAGGCGGAT
>JAQIFY010005706.1:0-10850 GCA_028533085.1 Varecia variegata | reverse complement strand
CTATATTGCTCAGTACACACAGCTGCAGAGTAAAAACAGGGTCACAAAACAACAGAATTCCTCTGGCCCCATCACTGACTGCCCTATCCAAACTCTAGACCCAGTCATATTGTTCTTAAATTGCTCCAGAATCCCAAAGGAAATGGTCTCCAGTGGGCTTCTCCAGTGAAACCCTTTGCTACACTGTGATTTCTGCCACATTCCTTTCCCTTGTGTTGTGGTGATTCCACAGATGGTGATTATGGCACCAAGGTCCCCAGAAGACACTGACTTGTTACTGCTGCCTGCCCAAGACATCAAGGCTGCTGTCTCAGGTGCCAACCCTTGAGCTGATATTGCTTCTGTCTGGACTAAGAGTGATCATACTATCTGAGGTCAACTTGGTCACCACTGAAGGCCCATCACCCCACTCCCCTATTAATGCTATGATCCCAGCATGAATTTCTGAGAGAGAAAGAGAGAGGGAGAGGATGGAGGAAAATCTGAGTGACATAGATCATGCTGTACACAGAATTGCACTTCCCCTTGACCTTAGATCTTTTCACCAGCCTGAACTTGCCTGCTGCAATTTTTATTCCCTGAGAATAGGATTTTCACTAATACCTTCTTCAGGTAGACTCTTGATGGACCCATCCAACTGGCTTTCCAAAGATGCCAGAATTCAAGGGAAGACACAACTTGGACTCAAGTTGGGATTCCTGCTACATTTAATACTGAAGAGAGTCTGTAAAATAGTAGAGTATCTGTAGAACATGGTGTAATAATAGTAGAGTGGTAAAGAGCATAAACTTTGGTGTTAGACTCTCTGTGTTCAAATCATGGCTCCTCTACTTACAGCTGTGATTGACCTTTGGCAATTTATTAAACTTCTTTCAGTCTCAGTGTGCCCACTGAGGACAGTTCTGAGTATCAAATGAGATATAAGGCACTTAGCACAATGCTTGGGATCTAGTAAGAGTTTAAAACTGTTGAGTAAATAAGTTGGACATCCAGGATCAAAAACATTGAAAGAACAAAATTTTTTGGATGTATTTAAATCTCAGAACTCATGGAACATGAAACACAGAACACAGAAATTTGCTTTGCAGGCTCATTCTCACTCACAAAATTACTCATTTATTTAATAAACATATGTGTTCTAGATCTGTTATATGCTAAGCACTGTGTTAAATGATGGGCATATCTATGTGAATAGGACAAACATGGAGCTTATGCTCTAATGAAACATAAAAATAATTCAGTGTAATAAGTTTCATCATAGGGGGAAAAATCTGAAACTGCTCCATAACATTGAGAAGAAGGGAATCCTCCCTAATCCAGTCTATGAAACCAGCATCACCCTGATACCAAAACCAGGAAAGGACACAACAAAAAAAGAAAACTACAGACAAATATTCCTTATGAACATAGATGAAAAAATCTTCAATGAAATGCTAGCAAACTGAATCCAATAACAGATCAAAAAATAATTCACCATGATCAAGTGGGTTTCATCCTAGGGCTGCAAGGATGATTCAACATATGCAAATCAATTAATGTGATTTACCACACAAACAGAATTAAAAACAAAGACCATACAATCATCTCAATAAATGTATAAAAAGCATTTGAATGACTCCATCACCCCTTGATGATAAAACCCCCAACAAACTAGGCATAGAAAGAACATACCTCAAAATTATAAAAGCCATATATGACAAACACAGCCAACATCATACTGAATGGGGAAAAGCTGAAAGCATTCCCCACTGGAACAAGACAAGAGTGCCCACTGTCACCATTTCTATTCAACATAGTACTGGAAGTCCTAGCCAGAGCAAACAAGCTAGAGAAAGAAATAAAGGGCATCCAAATCAGGAAAGAGGAGGTTGAACTATCTCTGTTTGCTGATGATATAATCTTATTCTTAGAAAACCCTAAAGACTCCTCCAAAGACTCCTAAGATTGATAAATTTAGTAAAGTCTCAGGTTACAAAATTAACATACACAAATCAATAGCATTTCTATACACTAATAACAGTCAAGCCTAGAGTCTAATCATGAACTCAATACCATTTACAATAGCTGCAAAAAAAAGTAAAATACCTAGGAATACACTTAACCAAAGAGGTGAAAGATCTCTACAAGGAGAACAATAAAATACTGATGAAAGAAATCATAGATGACATAAACAAATGGAAGAGCATTCAATGCTCATGGATTGGAAGAATCAACATTGTTAAAATGTCCATACTGCCCAAAGTGATTTACAGACTCAATGAAATTCCCACAAAAATACCGATATCATTTTTCATAAATCTAGAAAAAATGCTAAACTTCATATGGAACCAAAAAAAGAGCTTGAATAACCAAAGCAATCCTAAGCAAAAGGAACAAAGCTGGAGGCATCACATTACCCAACTTCAAATTATATTACAAGGCTGTAGTAACCAAAACAGCATGATTCTGGTATAAAAGTAGACACATAGATCAATGGAACATAATAGAGAACCCAGAAATAAAGCCATACACCTACAACCAAACAGATTTTTGACAAAGCAGACAAAAACATACACTGGAGAAATTATGCTCTATTCAATAAATGGTACTGGAAAAATTGGATAGCTACATGCAGAAGAATGAAACTGGATCTCTATTGCTCACTATATACAAAAATGAACTCAAGATGGATAAAGACTTAAATGTAAGACCTGAAAACATAAACATTCTAGAAGAAAAATTGAGAAAAACTCTTCCAGACATTGGCCTAGGGCAAAGAATTTATGAGTAAGACCCCAAAGGAAAATATAGCAACAACAAAAATACATAAATGTGACTTAATTAAATTAAAAAGTTTCTGCACAGCAAAGAAAATAATCAACAGAGTAAACAGACAGCCTACAGAATGGGATAAAATATTCACAAACTATACAAGGGCTGTCCAGAAAGTATTCGGCCATGCAATATGTTCTTGTTATATTAACTGTGGCTGGATACTTTCTGGACAGCCCTTGTATATCTGACAAAGAGCTAACATCCAGAATCTACAAAGAACTCAAACAAATCAGCAAGGAAAGAACAAATACCCCATCAAAAAGTGGGCAAAAGAGATGAACAGATTTTTCTCGAAAGAATGTACACAAATGACCAAGAAACACATGGAAAATGCTTAACAGCACTAATTATCAGGGAAATACAAATTAAAACCACAACGAAATATCACCTTACCCCTGTCAGAATTGTCATTATTAAAAAAATCAAAAAACAGTAGATGTTGGTGCAGATGCAGTGAAAAGAGAATGCTTATACACCGTTGGTGGGAATATAAGCTATTACAGTACAACTGCTATGGAAAGAAGTATGTAGATCCCTCAAAGAACTAAAAGTATGCCTACAATTCAATCCAGCAGTCTTGGTACTGGGTATCTACCCAAAGGAAAAGAAGTCATTATATGAAAAAGACACTAGTGCCCAAATGTTTACTGAAGCACAATTCACAATTGCAAAGATGTGGAACCATCAACTGAGGAGTGGATAAAGAAAATGTGATATGTGTGTGTGTGTATAAAGTATATATATATACACCATAGAGTACAATTCAGCCATAAAAGGGAATGAAATAATGTCTTTTGCAGCAACTTGGATGGAACTGGAGACCATTATCCTAAGTGAAGTATCTCAGGAATGGAAAAACAAATACTACATGTTCTCACTTATAGGTGGGAAGTAAATGAGGGATACATATGGTCATAAAGAGGTGTAATGGACATTGGAAACTAAGAAGGGGGGAGGGATAAAAATCTACCTATCAGGTACAATGTACACTATTCTGGTGACCTGTACACTGAAAGCCCTGATTTTGGCATGATACAACTCATATGTGTAATAAAAAACACTTGTACCCCCGAAATTTTTTGAAATGCTAAAAGAAAACAGGTGAGTTCTTGTTATGCACGTGGAAATCTGTGCACCAGGGTGAAATAAAGCTTTATATTAATATTTTGCAAATGTGTATACACACACACACATACACACCAGATTTCACTGAATCTAAAATGCCATTTGGAAGATCACCATTAGTTATGTGCCTCTATGAAGAAAATGCTGACAATTTTAATTTTATAATAATTGAGTGTAAGACATCAGTTTTAATGGATTGACTGACAATTTTCATTGATTGTAAGACAGCATTTTCAGAGATGAAAAATATATTTTACAAGAATAAGTGAACTAAATAGATGGGAAGAAGAAAGGAGAGTCTGAATCCTTATCAGAGAGTTATTGTGGGCCATAAAAAGAGAAAACAAATAAAATTAGATTTAAAGATTAAAAGATGGCTTGGTGTGGTGGCTCATGCTTATAACAATAGCACTTTGGCAGGTCAAAGCAGGAGGATCACTTGAGGCCAGGAGTTTGAGACCAGCCTGGGCAACATAGCAAGACCCCATCTCTACAAAAATAAATAAATAGAAGAAAAAAAGAAAAAAAATTAAGAAATAATACATATTCCATCACTGTAGTGGACATTTGTTATTGCTTAGCTGCCCAGTATACAAAGTTTCACACTATTAATATCTGGGGAGAGGCCCCCTTTGTGAGAGATTGCCTCACCTACCACCATAAAAACCAAAGGTAAACAGATAGTCTTTTGTCCCACCACACAGCCATGGTATGTGACCACATTACCCAGACTGGGCCAATTCTTTGCTCTTCTCTGGTATTTTGACCCTTGAACTAGAGACCCAAAGATGGAAGAACAGTGTAGGATTTATTCATAATGAGGGCAACCAGCAATGGAGTTGGAGTTACTGGTGTCTGTGGCAGTGGTAGAGGTGTCCTGAAAGGCAACATTGTCCTGGAGTGGGAGTGACAAAGGCACCATTGGTGACATTCTATCTGAACCATGGCTGCATCTTGAACTAGTGGGAATCCCTGCTCTCCGACTCACCTGTTCCTGGCCTATTTCCCAAGCCTCAGTAGTCATTTTTCCCATACATTCTTCAAGTTACTCACTATCCTTTCATCTAAGTTTATACTTAGATACCACAGTAGGGGAGAAGAGAAATGAGACAAAGAAGGGAAGATAGCTGATAAGGGGTTTGTTTTCGAACAAGAGATAACTGTAGGTAATTGGAACTTAATCCTGATGGAGAGTTCTGGGAACGAGTGTAGAACACGCACCTCATAGTAATCCCATACGATGGCTGAGGGAACTGGAGTATTTATACACTAACTGCTATTAGTCATTGCTTGAGGGCTGCTCTAAGAGGTGTTAATTCCCTGTCACCGGCACCTGCTAAAAAGAGAAGTGAGCAGCTAGAGATGCAGGCAGGAGCTGACCATGTGCTGCAATGGTAAGATTGGAGATAGATGGGCACAGGCTATTGCCATACTTTCCAAGAAGTTCCTTTCATACTTGATTAGCCAGATTGGTTTCTATGGTTTGTACCAATATACAAATATTTACACCTCATTCATTGTGGTACTATGTACATGGTGCCATCTTTTTTTCCTATTGCTTTGTCCTGATAGTCAAGGTCGACTTTCTAGGTATAGGTTAGAGAATTTTCTGGCTATGGATCAGAGAATCAGTATGAGAGCTAATTTTTTTCTGTGCTGGAAAAACATTATCAAGACACCATTTCATATAAAGCTTACCTTGTATACAGCGCCTTTAAGGGGATTTGCATTACAGTGGGGATTCTCCAAATTGGAAACCTTCCTCAAATTATTCTACTCAATATTCTGAATTGTGATAGCAATAGCAGGTACAACAAATACAATAGCTATAAATAGCAGGATGCCATTTCATTTTTCATCCTTCAGAGCATCTGTCTGGCAAGTCATAGTATTTGGAGCAATTGACAGCTTGATTAAACCAGCAGTGTCTGATTGGCAACAGTAAGCATTTTCTGACTCAAGTGCTCAGATAAACTTTAGGTAGGATAAAGTGGCTGGTTTGCTGATAACTGAGTGGTCTCTGGGGATGGCAAGTATGCTTTTAAATTTTTTAAATCTGAGTTTAGTTTAGTTTTATTTCATTTCATGATAACCTATGGATCCAGGAGAGAATATAGAAAATCACCAAAGATTTCATGTATTTTATTAAAAGATGGACATTCATAAGCTGGGTAGTAAATTCACTTATTTTTGCTCCTCTTAATTCAAATTTAGACTCAGAAGGCTCTAGTTATTATGGTTTGTGTTGGATGCTTTTTTTTTTTTTTGTAGTGACCGGGTCTTGCACTGTCACCCAAGTTGGAGTATAGTGGCACAATAAGAGTTCACTGTAACCTCAAACTCCTAGGCTCAAGCCTTAGTCTCCTGAGTAGCTAGGACTACAAGTGTGAACCACCACGCCCAGCTAATTGTTTATGTTTTTTTGTAGACAGGATGTCTTGCTATGTTGCCCAGGCTGGTCTCAAACTCTTGGCCTCAAGTGATCTTCCTGACTCAGCCTCCCAAAGCACTGGGATTATAGGTGTGAGCCACCATGCCCCAGCCCTGGATAGTTTAATTTATGTGCTCCAATTTATTTCTACAAGCCTTATAAAGTGAGTATTATTATTGCCATTTTGCATAGGCGGCATCTGAGACTCATAAACTTAAGTAAGTTTGTGAAGATCACACAGCTAAGGACTGGCAGCAGTTGAATTTAAAAGCATGCCTTTTACTGAATGCTTTTGCCATTAAGACTGGGACAAAGCAAGGTTGTCCACTTTCACCACTGCTATTTAACATACTACTAGATGTTTCAGATAGCTCAACAAGGCAAGAAAAAGGAATATAAGGCTTACAGATTACAAAGGAATAAATGAATTTTTTTTTTTCTGTTTGAAGGTGATATGAAGGTCTCTATAGAAAATCCCAAGGAATTTGCCAAAAAACTTCCTGGTACTAATAAGTGAGTTCATTAAAGTCACAGAGTATAAGATAAACATACCAAATCAATTGTATTTCTATACACCAACAATGAGCACATAGAAATGAAAATTAGAAATGTAGTAACCATTTACAACTACTCAAAAAAATGAAATACTTGGGTGTAAGTCTAATAAAACATGTATTTTTACATGCTAAAAACTACAATATGCTTATAAATGAAATTAAAGAAGATCTAAATAACCAGAAAGTTAGAGCATGTTCATGGATTGAAAAGTTCAACATAGCAAAGATGTCAATTCTTCCCAAACTGATTTACAGATTTAATGCAATTCCTATCAAAATTTCAGGAAGATTTTTTTTTTCTGCAGAAATAGACTAAATTGGTATGAAAAGACAAAAAATCCAGAATAGCCAACACAATACTGAACAAGAAGAAAAAAGTAATATGAATCAGTCTTCATGATTTTATGACTTATTATCTAGCTGTGGAAATCAAGACTGTGTGGTATTGGTGAAGGAATAGGTACATAGAACAATGGAATAGAATAGAAAATCCAGAAATAGACCCACACAAGTACAGCCAGATGGTTTTTAACAAATGTGCAAAAGAAGTTATATGGAGGAAGGATAGTATTTTCAATAAAGAGTGCTAGAATAGTTGGAATTCATAGGCAAAAAAATAAAGCTTACCCTAAACCTCACACATTAATAAAAAATTAGCTCAAAATGAGTCATAGAAGTAAGTGTAAATTATAAAATGATAAAACTTTTAGAAGATAAAATAGGATAAAATCTTGGGTAGGGCTTGATGAAAAGTGCTTATACATGACACCAAAAGTACTATCCATGAAAGAAAAAAATGATAAATTGGACTTCATCAGAATGAAAAACTTTTGCTGTGCAAAAGACTGTTAAAAGTATGAAAAGTTAAGCTACAGAATGGGAGAAAATATTTGCAAAGCGTATATCTGACAAAAGGCTGCTATTTAGAATATATAAAGAACTCTCAAAACTTAACAGCAATCTAATTAGAAAATGGGCAAATGATATGAAGACACATATCACTGAAGAAGCTATGCAGATAACACATGCATTTTCCTATTGGCTTAACATAAGCCAATAGGAAAATGCAAATTAAGACCATGATAAGCTATCACTACAGACTTATTAGAATGGCTAAAATAAAAACCAATGTCATAGAAAATTCTGGCAAGGATGCAGGCAAACTTTATTACTCACATTTTGCTGGGGGGAATGTAAAATAGTATAGACACATTAGAAAATATTTCGGGTTTCTTAAAAAATGAAACATGCAATGACTATTCAACCCACCAGTTGTACTTGTGAGCATTTATCTCAGAGAATGAAAATTTAAGCCAACACAAAACCCTGTATGTGATTGTTCATAGCAACATTGTTTGTGATAGCCTCAAACTGGAAGCAACCAAAATCTCCTTCATTAGGGTGAATGGTTAAACCAATTGTGGTATATCCGTAGAGTGGAGTACTACTCAACAATAAAAAGAAATGAACAGTGGCAACAACTTGGATGAATACCTAGGGCATTATGCTCACTGTAAAAAAGCCAGTTTTCAAAGATTATAATTATATAACATTCTTGAGATGACGAAATTATAGATATGGAAACTGATTTGTGATTCCCAAGGGCTTGGAATGACTGGAAGAAGAATGCGTCTGACTAAAAGGGAGTAGTGTGAGAGAGAGCTTTGTGGTGATGGAATAGTTGTGTGTCTTGAGTGTGGTGGTGGTTCTAAAAACTCTGCAGGTATGATAAAATGACATTGAAGTGTACACACACATTATAACAATGTCAATTTCCTGAATTTGATATTGCCCTATAGTTGTATAAGATGTAACCATCCAGGGAAACTGGATGAAGGGTGCCTGGGACCTCTCTCTGCTCTCTTTGCAACTTCCTGAAAATCTATAATTATTTTAAAATCAAGAGTGCCTTTTAAAGTAAGAGAAGCCAAGCCAGGAAGGTAGGCATGAGGATGGGTTTCATGGCCAAGAGTGCTTGGAATGGCATACTACGACACTTTCAATGCAGTGTTTCAAGCCCTAACACATTGATCAGCAGGGTTTGCTTTTATTAAACTCCTTTATGATAGAAGATTAATAATAATGCTCCTGATAATATCTTATGCTTCTCTATTACTTTTGATTTAGCAAGTATTTTCATATATATGATATAATTTATTTAAGGGATAAAAAGTAAGGCAAAGCAGAGTGGGTCTGCCTTATAAGAAAACACTCATCACACATTCCCACGATGGAGCTTTAGGTTTCATCTTTGCCACTCTTGGATTCTTGGATGTAACTATAGAGTACCCTGAAGGTTCTACCAGTCTGCTTGTGGCTGACTTTACTGGGCATCTTTCTTGAGATAAGGGTACAAGCTCTCTTACTTAAGGACATTGGAGACTATAGTCAGTCAATGGAAAAAGGATGTTAAATTGAGGAATGGTGCATACATACATTCATTCATTTTATTTATTTACTTACAAATTAAATTCATCAGATTCTTTCTTTTTTAAAACAGCCTTAATTATGCTTTGTTGATATAAACTAAATTGCAAATATCTAAAGTGTATGATTTGATAAGCTTTGAGATATATGGGATCTATACACACACATATACGTATACACATACAGTGGACAACCGTATATGAACCGTATATGAACCGTATATGAACTGTAGGGGTTAGGGGTGCTGACACTCTACACAGTTGAAAATTCGCATATAACTTTTAACTCTGCAAAAACTTAACTGCAAATAGCCTACTGTTGACTGGAAGCCTTATCAATAACATAAACAGTACATTAACACATACGTTGTATATTATATGTATTATATACTGTATTCTTATAATATTAGCTAGAGAATATTATTAAAAAATCATAAGGAAAAGAAAGCATATTTATAGTACTGTACTATATTTATCGATACCCTAAGTTTATGTCTGTTTGCAAGATGAATCGTCGGTCTGAAATGGTGGGCAAGCTCAGCTGCTGATGTCAATCTATGGTAAGTATCAAGCAATTCAAGTTTTTCTTATAATGTCATGACTTTGTTTCTTGGGAGCACTTTCAGCATCACTAGTGGCATTTCATGTGAATCCCATGGTGTTATTTATGGTTTATGATATTGCACTAAATACAGTGAAAAATACACGAGAACATCAAGAGATCATTTTTTATTGTAATACACAATTTGCTGTAGAGATGATCTACTCATACAGAGATGATTAGCATCATGCGGTGTTTTAAGTGGATACTTGCAGCACTTGAGCTCACCACGATATCAACAAGAGGTGACTATGACATTATTAATATTATAGTAATGCAGCCTGCACTACAGTTAAGTTTATGTAGTTATGATTTAATATTGCATCTTTACATTTGCTTACATTTCTCTTGACTGCAAATGGCACCATGAAATGTCCGTAACTGTATGTGTAAGTTTTGATAAATTTTAACCTTTTATAATAGATTCGTGTATACTTTATGGTAGTAAATGATAAAATAGACTAGTATATACATATATTTTATGTAGTAAGGACACATCTAACTTTTGCTTTATTTTTGAAATATTTTTAGTTTCATCTGTGGATTTTTTCAAATTGTTGCAAATCTCCAAAAATTTTCCCAATATATTTATTGAAAAAATCCATGCATAAGTGGATCCATGCAGTTCATACCCATGTTGTTCAAGGGTCAACTGTATATATAAGCTGTATGCATATAGATAATACATAACTTCATATGGAAGCTTCAATATATATGTATGCATCACCACAATCAAGAAAGTAAACATATCCATCAAGCTCAAAGATTTCCATACATGCTTTTGTATTCTCCAGGCAACCACTCATTTAATTTCTATTACTATACATTGGTTTTTATTTTCTAAAGTTTTATATTAGTAAAATTTTATTCATTTAAATTAACACCATTTTCATCTG
>JAQIFY010005705.1:0-10850 GCA_028533085.1 Varecia variegata | reverse complement strand
TGTTGATCAGGGAAACCAATTTTCTGGTGAGTACATGTGGTGCTTATTTTTCGATTCTTGGGATACTTCACTTAATAGAATGGGTTCCAACTCTCCCCCAGGAGTACCAAAGAGATGTCGTATCATCGTTATTTCTTATAGCTGAGTAATACTCCATGGTATAAAGATACCACATTTTACTAATCCATTCATGAATTGATGGACATTTGGGTTGTTTCCACCTCTTAGCGATTGTGAATTGTGCTGCTATAAACATTCGGGTGCAAGTATCTTTATTACAGAATGACTTTTGTTCTTCTGGGTAGATGCCCAATAATGGGATTGCTGGATCCAATGGAAGGTCTACTTGAATCTGTTTAAGGAATCTCCATATTGCTTTCCATTTTTTTTTCTTTTAGAATATTAGGGGGGTACAAACGTTTTGGTTAAGTGAATCACTTTTGTACAGTTTGAGTCAAAGTTATAAGTGTGTCCATCACCCAGATAGTGTGCATTGTACCCGTTAGGTATAAATTTATCCATCCCCTCCTCCTCCCTCCCACCTGTTTGATTTCCATTGAATTTTACTACCATATGTGCACATGAGTATTGATCATTTTGTTCCAATTTAATAGTAAGTACATGTGGTGTTTGTTTTTCCATTCTTGCAATACTTCACTTAGGAGGATGATCTCCAGTTCCATGCAGGTTTTTACAAAAGGTATGACTTTTTGATAAAAACTATTCACACTGGAGCTAGGTGATATCTCATGGTGGTTTTGATTTGCGTTTCCCTGATGATTAGAGATGTTGAGCATCTTTTCATATGCTTATTGGCCATTAGGCTATCTTTTATTGAAAAGCTTCTGTTCATGTCTTTGCCCATTTTTTAATATGGTTGTTTGATATTTTCTTGCTTTAGTCATTTTCAAAGTATGTTCTCCTTGGTCTGTGCCCTGATGATGCTGTATTATGACAGCCCAATAGGTGGCTTTCCCTCTCTATCAAAACTTTAACAAACCAGAGTAAAGATGGGGCTATATTGAAATTAACTGCCCAATTCAATGAAAGTTTTGCTGCTTTTGGATTTGCAAGTGATACTGGCTAATAGAGGCAAAAGAAAATCTAATTCCCAGAGATCCTCTAATCTGTCCTATATAAATTTAATTAAGATCCATGCCACTTTTTAGTCACTGAATTAGAGGGTACCTATGCAGATTGTGGGAATGCATGGAAAACAGATTGGTAGTGCTATTGTTTTAGGTCAAGAATTGGAAGATAACATTGTGATTTATGATTTTTTTTAATTTAGTATCATCCTCGTGGGATTTTAGAAAAAAATATCTCATTTTATATATTGTACATATACACACAAAATTATATTTATATGTCCATGTAATATTAATACTAATGTATATTTTTGTGTGTGTATATAGTTGTGTGTAGTATACTTATATCTCTGTATTTATATGAACATATAATCTATTATATTACCACATATATCATATGGGTAGAAATGCACCATAGGTATATATGTGTCTTCTTTTGCATATTATTTTTACTTTGTACAATATTCATAAATCTTAAACATTCTATAAACTTTGGAAAAAACCTACAAACTATGGAAAGTACTTTCTCTGTCTTATATAGAAGTGAATAAATATTCAAAATTACTAAATATATTAGATATCTCAAGATAATTCTCAGTTATATTGGCAAATGCCATATTTTTATTGCACTAGGGACTTTTGAAGACCTAAGTATAAATTTGATTTTTATCCACTGTCAGTGAAATATTGAAGAAAGTCATAAGCATATTTAGCAAACAGACTTACTAATATTGATTATTTCTCTAGCAATAACAATATCTAAAAATTATCAGGAAAATGAATTCCAAAAAACTGCTAAGTCAATAAAAGCTCAAGTTTTCAAATCCTTCTTTCTCAAAATATGGTTAATAGCTTCTGGCTTTCAAAATCAATACTTATTTTGATGAAGGAAACATAATTCTAGAGAATCCACATATTTACATACATATTAATTCAGTAAATAGTTACAATTAAAACATACTCACTTGAAGAGTGACAAAATATATGGAAAGAATATAGTACATTGTAAAATAGGCATTCACATTGAATAAGAAATCTTACAAAAAAACATTCTGGCAATCTTTGAGTAAAAGTTGCCAAAACATTTGGAAGTAGCATTTTATTTTTATTATTATTATATAAAATCTGCTTAACATTGATTTCATGAACAGATTAAATTCTTATCAAAAATATAATTATCCAGTGCTCATTCTGAAAATTATTAAATGTAATGAACTTTTTTACATTAAATTTGCTTAAATTTGACATTTAGTTTTAAATCTGAATTAACTATTAATATTAGAACATATTCAATAATATATGTTTTCTATTGATAAGAGCTCAAAATTTAAAAAAAAAAATAAGAATTTTAAAACCGATGGTTGTTAGAAGGTCTGTGAATTTCCCTATACTGTATGGAAAAGGAAGTGGATTTGGGGGAGTGAGGAAAGGTTTAGAGATTTCTTTCCTGCAATTTGCTTTTGGCTCTGTGACACTAATATAGATTATCAGTGTAGCATTGATTTGGGCTTGTGTCCAAAGTTGTCATTTACTAAAATGTATTCTAGGGAATACTAGTTTGTGGATATGTTCCTATTCAGACCCCCTCCTAAAAAAAAAACAAAAAACAAAAAAACAAACAAACAAACAAAAAAAAAAAACCTCTTGTCAAATAAATTTGGGACACTATCCATAGTAGCTTTATCTTGATTTAATTTGCAGTAATTTCTAAATTAATTTTTCATACTTTTTCCCTTGATTCTCTCTGGTGACTACTGCACAATACGATACGGAAGCTAAACAAGTGGTTCTGGAATGGTATTTTGACATCAAATTCTAGTATGTTTAAATGATAAGATAAAAAGTTTCTAAGCAAAAGGTGCCACCCAAAGTGAGGGAGGTGATGAAAGTGATGTTTTAAAGGTGAATCTAGCAGCAGAATGCAGAGAACAGCTGGGGTAAAGACTTGCTCTAGGGAGAACTCAGAGGTTACTAAAATAATGGAAGTTCTTTGATTTATTAACTTGATCAAATTCTATCTTTAATATACATATATATTTGAAATGGTATCTCCTAACTGGTGAGGTTTTATTTGAGCATAGTCCATTATGCATTATCACATTCTATTCTAAATTCTGCTGCTCCTTCATTCTTCTGCATTTCACACATAAACTCATCAATATAGACACACACACACACACACACACACACACGCACACACACACACGACTTCACTGATCCTGTAGCCTCAATCACAATTTGTCTCATCTTGTGAGTAAAATTCCTATACCTGGATTTCATTTCTAACCCCAAGATTTCTAATTTTGAGATTATTTTCTCCTCTTACTGACTTTTAGAGTGGACAGAAGAATTTATTGGAATCAATTTTATCTATCGCTTTCAGAATTCTGTAACTTCAATAAGGTCAAAATGGTTAATGCTCCTTTATTAAAATGAATAAGCCCAATTTCCTCAAACTTTTCTTTCAAATAACATCATTGATTCTGAAACACTGTGCTCTACTCCATGAAGGGTAATTATGCTTTTAAGTGGCTTCTATGCCAAACCAGTATTTTACAGCATGTCCTAGACATGTCCCTAATCACACAACGATTGCTCTGTTTTAAATGGAATTTCTCTAGTAGAGTATCTGTTATCTTTTTAGCCATATATTAGGCTTTAGGTTCATAGGTACTATAATAACTATAACATAATTTTCTTCTGTCGAGGTCATTAGCTTAACTCCCATTTAGCTGAAATTAGCAGATTTATTTCTCTGGTCTGTCTAGTCATGACCATCCTTCCCTGAATAGAGTACTCTTTTACTTTTCACTTAACACAAAATTATACATACTTGGTTACTGCACTCTCATTAGTTAAGATAAATTGCAAATGTGTCATTCTAAAGTCATGTAATTTTCGTAAGTTCATGGTAGGATATTTTAATTGTAAATAATAGTTTAAAAGTAAAACATGAAATACCATTAGAAATGATCATTAATTCTATAAAAAAGATTTCAAATTTAAAATAATAATGGATAATTTATTGTTCTTAGGTAAATATTCTTGGAGATTATCTGAAACTTAATTATTTTACAAGGTAAAGCAGTAAGTACTAGCAATAATATAACACAGGTGGGGAAGCACTTGCTCTCCATCCACAATTTTGCCAAATGGCTATCAGAAATTTGCTTCAGTTCCCTTTCATGGTCCTCACACAGATATACTCTGCTTTCAGCAACAATGAAATCATGTAAGACTGATGGCTAAAAGACACAATGGTGAGAAGAGATATTTTAAAAAGAGGACCATTTTTTCATGTTTGTTGGTCATTTGTCCATCTTCTCTTGAAAAACTTCTGTTCATGTCTTTTGCCCACTTTTTAATCTTTTTTTTTTCCTTACTGATTTGTTTCTTTGTATATTCTTGATATTAGCTCTTTATCAGATGTTTACTAATGGGCACACAAGTGCACAAAGGGAAGTAAAAGTCATTAGAAATTAAGCAGGGTGGAGGGATAGAACCGAAGGGGCAAAACCCCACCAAATGGGTTCAGTGTACATTATTCAGGTGATGGGCACATTTATAGCCCTGACTCAAGCCATATAACAGAAATATTTTGAGATTAAAAAAAAAAAAAGAGGAACAAAGTTTTACTTGAACTGCCTCCCATTTTATTTAAGGTCCTTCCAGATTTTCCTAGAGTCTGGATTTAAATGTACCTTGGGAATTTTCTTGAAATGGCTAGAGTGATGTGGTTTTAGAAATCATATTAGACAATAAAAATTTTCTACTGATGACATAAAGTAAGGAGTCTAAAATTTTCTTAGATTTTATAATGTTCCTTAGCAAACATGCAGTAAAAAAGTTTCTCAAGTTCAGATAACTTTTGTACTGTCTTGGTAAAACCTAGCTGTTTCTCAAAACCAGCTCTGAGAAACACTTTAAAGCCAGTGGTCAGGTGTATTAATAAGTAGTTCAACTGATTTTTTTGTTTGTTTGTTTGTTTGTGTGTGTTGGGGATAAGAAGTTGTTTTCCTTGTGTGAAAACTGTTGCCCTTCACACCTACACATGCTATTAGCAAGAGTGACAATAGATTAAATGATGGGTACAGAATATTGTACTTGGTGTGCTATTATATTTAAACTGAGTTTTCCCTACTTGATTTTCCTTACCAAGTCCAAAGAGAGTAAGAGAAAAAGCAAAAATATGACTATATTTTTATTATTTTAGGTCTAAGCCAACTATTCATTTAATTTTAATCCTCTAAGGTAAATAATATTTAATTAGAGGGGGATAAATAAAAAATAAAAATATTGTTGCATTTAACATCTTAAGTTTTCAATCTCCAAAAGCATTTCAAGGGTGGTGTACAACATTGGGTTAAGTAGAGAATAGAAATTAAAATTGTTTGAATTATGGCTAGACATCACGGAAATGGCATCATTGACTCAAGAAGTAGAGATTCTAGGGCCATAATGAACAAATATAACACACTTGTTTGCTTAAATTTTATATTTCTTTAACTGGAGGCAAAGTCTTTCATTTCTCAACTTAATAAAATCTTAAATCAAGAAATAAAATATTTTCGTAGTTGAATTCCTCCCTTTATCACTATACAATGACCATCTTTCTTTACTATTATTGATTTAAAGTAAATTTTATCTGATATGAGAATGGCTATACCTGCTTTCTTTTGGTTGCCGTTAGCATGGGATATTTTTTTCCAACTCCTCATCTTGAATCTGTATGCATCCTTGTGGGTTAGATGTGTTTCTTGGAGAAAGTAGATACTTGGGTTGTATTTTTTATCCATTCAGCCAGCCTGTCTCTTGAATGTGGCATTCAAACCGTTCATGTTGATTGGTAGAATTGATAAGCGGGATGCTGTTCTGTTCATCCTGGTGAGTATACCTTATTGCTTAGTTTTACTTCTTGTGCTATTGCTTTTTATAAGCTCTGGGATTTAGCTTTTGGGTGGTTTTACACTGGTGCGTGTCTATTGTGTTGATCCATGTATAATGTAGTTCTGAGTATCTCCTACAGGGTAGGTCTGGTATTGACAAATTCCCTCATGTTTGCTTGTCTGGAAAAGTCTTTATTTCTCCTTCATATATGAAACTTAGTTTTGCAGGGTACAAAATTCTAGTCTTGCAGTTCTTCTGTTTAAGAAGACTGAAGATGGGGCCCCAGTCCCCTCTGGCTTGTAAAAAGGTCTCAGTGAGAAGTCTGCAGTTAGCCTGACGGGTTTCCTTTTTAACTTACCTGATGTTTTCACTTCACAGCTCACAAGAGTTCCTCCTTTGTGTTGACTTTGGCCAGTCTGATGGCTATGTGTCTTGGATATTGCTTCTTTGCAATGTATCTCCCAGGTGTGCATTGAGCTTCTTGTACCTGGATGTCTAAATCTCTAGCAAGACCAGGGAATTTTCCCTCAATTATTCCATCAAATAGGTTTTCCAGCTCTTGTACATTTTCTTCTTCACCCTCAAGGATGCCTATGATTCTTATATTTGGTCATTTTACATAATCTCATATTTCTTGTGGGTTTTGTTCATTTCTCTTAATTCTTTTTTCTTTATTTTTGACTGGCTGAGTTAATACGAAAGAGTTATCTTCAAGCTCTGAGATTCTTTCTTCTGCCTGGTGCAATCTCTTCTTAAAACTTTCTGCTGAGTTTTATATTAATATTTCCTTAATGAATTTTTCATTTCCAGAAGTCCTATTTGGTGTTTTCTTTAATATGTCAATTTCTTTGGTGATTTTTTAAACTCATTTCCTGAATTATTTTGTGGTTTCTATAAGTTAGTTTTCTATTTACTGTTGAATTTTATTGAGCTTCCTTACAATCCATATTTTGAATTCTTTATCTATAATTTCAATATTTTCATTTGGTTGCTATTCATTGCTAGAGAGATGGTATTCCCTTTTGTGGGTGTCCTCTCACTCTCATTTTTCATACTTCTGGAGTTCTTTCACTGATTCCTTCTCATCTGGGGCAGCTTTCATCATTTCTTATTTTTGGATTTTCTTTTGTTTAGATGAGGCTTCCTCTCCCTTCATTTGTAAAAGACTGTCTGTAACATATGTTGGATAAGAACATTTGGCTTTGCTTGTGGGTTCTTTGATGGTGATCTAGGTTCTGGATGCCTTGGTTATAGATATCCTTATGGTGATGGTTTTCTCAGTTGCTAGTTATCTGTGGACTGTACCTGTGGTGAGCTATATGTGTGGGCAGATTCCCTGTCTCTCTTTGATGAGGGTATATGGAGGTTTTTGAAATGCTTTCTCTTTCCCCAGCCTTGTGTTCTTCTTAACAGTGTAAATTATAGGCGCATGCCCAGTTTAATCTCTGAGAGAGTAGGTGGTGCTTGTGGGTAAGATTAAAACATGCCCTTTATTGACTGAGTCAGTAAATACTGTAAAGTGCTGTGCAAATTGGCGTCCTTATCAGTAGGTGGTGGTTGCCAGAAGGAACAAGCTGCAGTGATGTTTTGGGGACCTGTGATCCACTCTAGCCCCACAGGAGAAGCACTGGAACACCCCAGGTGGGGAGTGGGGTGCTGGAACTTCAGATGGGTCCTTATTCTCCAACACAGCCCAGGTGGAGAGGGAGTGAGATTGGGTGTGGCTGGGTTAAAAATATAAACTCAATGTAAAGCATTAATGCCAGTACTTTACTATAAGAAATACTTTGAAAAAGTACTTTAAATCTTTAAATAAGAAAGCTTAGGTAAAGAACCCATATAAAAGCATTGTTTTGTAAAATTTTCCAGAGACAATGTGGAAAAGGTGAAATCATCTTTGTGATATTATAGTTTTTGGCTAGAACCAGCCCTGAAACATGAGCCTGATATTTTATTTAGTACCCTCTGTTTCTGTAAAGCAACAGGCTTACAAAAAAAAAGAAAAAGGTTTGCATTACAATACTACTATACCTATCCCCCTACATGCATTCTTCCCCTGTAAAAGAATGAACTAAGCATAAGGTCTGAGTATACCTAGCAATAAAGAAACATTTATGTGGCATTCAAGTAACTATACATAACAAATGCTGAGTTTGATGTTAAGGGTATATTTTCTGATATTCAGTGGGAATGGATGAAGGCTTCCTTGTGCCTATTCAGATCCTTTTTCACCTTACTATGCAACAGCATCTGCTAGGCTATAGTGTCATGGACAACCATTCATAGTTTGGTATCATCACCTAAACTGCTTGTGAGTTCCCTCTAAACAAACACTTCCTGTCATCTATTCATGAATACTGTCTACTTCATAGGTTTTATGTGGAGATTAAAAGAGATACAACTTTAGAAATCCCTAATCAAGCACTGAGCACAGGAATGGTGACTGTTACCTCTAATTGTGTTCCTGTTCTCTCCACTCCTAAGTCTGTTTCTCTGTGAAAAAATAATTCCTTCTATTTAATATTGGGAATATTTCCAAACCTCATTTAATAAATATCATATTTTATCAAATGGAGTGATCTTTGTAAGAAGTATTAACTTTCGCTAGCTGAAATTTCGTTGAAGCTCGAGATACTTACAAAATACATCTTAAGGGGCTCCAACAACACAAAATTCAATGCCATTCGGAATTAGAAGTTTCCAGATGACTACTGATGAGGATGGCATGGCATAGGGGGATGTGGGGAGGAGTAGAAAATGGGAATAGGTTTACGAAGTTCAAGATCCTTGTTATTGTGCAAATTTCCAATTTATTAATAGTTTCCTTTGATATCTCAGTACCTTAGTGATTTGTGGTATGCCTATTTATTTTTCTTCCAATTAGGCAGTAGGTAATTCTCAGATTACATGTAAGTTTTTAAGCACGTTAGTTACACCCCACAAATTTGATATGTTAGTTTTTCACTTTTATTTTGTTGAAAAGAATTTCTAATTTTCCTTGTGATTTATTTTTGATCTATAACTTATTTTTAAAAATGTTAATTTCTAAATATTTGGAGCTTATATCTATTTTTCCATTATTAAAATATCATGTAATTTCATTCCACTTAAAACATACTTTGTATAATTTCAATATTATAAAATATAAGGGTTAGTTTACAGCCTGTCTTGTATTATTTTTATATATTTTCCACGGTTTATTTTTAAATATGTAGTCAACTGTACTATAAATGTAAATTAGATCTTGTTGTTTAATGGTGTTATTCAACTCTTCTATATCTTTACCGACTATTGGTTCCATCAATTATTAAGGGAGGAATGTTAAAATCCATAGTAATAATTACAGATTTGTATATTTGTATATTTTTCTTTTAATTATATCAGTATTTTATTTATCTTTTTCAAAAAGCTATTACATACATTTTTTGCATTTATTTTTGTTTGTGTATTCATGAGGTACAAGTGCAATTTTGTGATGATATATTGTATAGTGGTGAAGTTACAGTCTTCAGTGCAGCCATCAGTAAGCAATGCCCATTTTACTTATCAAGCAACCTTGCATCATCCACCTGCCTCCCACTACTCTAGCCCTCTGAGTCTTAATTGTCCATCATTCCATACTTTGCTTCTATGTGTCCACATTTTTTTAGCTCCCATTCATAAGTGAGAAGAGGCAATAATTGTTTTTCTGTGTCTGAGTAGTTTTAATTAAGACAATGGCCTCCGGTTCCATATATGTTGCTCCATGAGACATGATTTCATTCTTTTTTACAGTTGAATAGTATTACATTGTGTATATGTACTTTCTTTCTCTAATTATCCATTGATTTTATATCTTTGCTATGTGAATAGTGCTGTGATAAACATGAGTGCAGGTATCCTTTTTATATGTTGATTTATTTTCATTTGAGTAGGTAGCCAGAAGTGAGATTGTTGGCTCATATTGTAGTTCTATATTTAGTTCTTTGAGAAATCTCCATACTGTTTTTCACAGAGGTTATACTAATTCACATGCACATCCACACACTGTATAAGCGTTTCCTTTTCTCCACGTCCTCACTAACATCTGCTTCTTTTTGTCTTTTTTTTTAAATTTTTTTATTTCAAAGTATTATGGGGTACACATAATTTTGGTTACATGAATCACTTCTATAATGCTTGACTCATAGTTACAAAAGTGCTTATTACCCAGATATTGTTTCTTGTACCCGTTGAGTAGGTTTTCTCCTGTCCCCTCCTTCCCAGCCCCCCAGTTGATTTCTGTTGAGTTTTAATTCCTTATATGTGTATGTGTGCTCATCCGTTAGTTCCAACTTAGTAATGAGTACATAGGATATTTGTTTTTCCATTGTTTAAATATTTCACTTAGGATAATGGTCTCCAGTTCCAATCAAATTGTTGCAAAAAACACTAAGCCATCCTTCTTTAGAAAAAAAAAATATATAATGCTCATATATTTATACATTTTTTGGTTCTGTTCCTCTGGAGAATCTTGACTAATACAATAATTGAGTAACTGTTTAATTGATTTACAACAAAAAAATAGTATCTTTTATAATTATCCACATACTAATTTCTTTGTCATGCTTCATATTTTTTCTGTAGGTAAAGATAGTTATATAGTGTCATTTTCCTTGTGCCTGAAGAAATTCCTTTATATATATATTTTTTTTTTTGATAGTACAGGTCTTATGGTCATAAATTCTCTTAGCTTTTTATTGTCTGAAAAAGAAATTATTCTGAATTTATTTTTGAAATACATTTTCATTTGGGCATAAAAATTCTTTGTTGATAGGCTTTATCTTTTGGTATGCAAAGATCTTAATCCATTGCCTTCTGATTTGTATAGTTGAAAATGATAAAAAAAAAAAAAAA
>JAQIFY010005704.1:0-10851 GCA_028533085.1 Varecia variegata | reverse complement strand
TCCTTTATCTGATGTGTAGTATGTGAAAATTTTTTCCTATTCTGTGGGTTGTCTGTTTATTCTCATGATTGTTTGTTTGGCTGTGCAGAAGCCTTTTAATTTAATCAGGTCCCACTTGTTTATTTTGGTTGTTGCTGTGATTGCCTTAGGGGTCTTCTTCATAAATTCTTTGTCTAGGCCAATGTCTGTAAGAGTCTTTCCTACATTTTCTTCTAGAATTCTAATAGTTTCACTCCTAAGGTTTAAGTCTGTTAACCACCGTGATTTAATTTTTGTGAGAGGTCTCACCTTTTTTTTTTTTTAATGAAGTGCATTTATTAGGAAAAAACGCTCCAAATGCTCACAAGTAGTTCTCTTGTACACTTAACTGTAGGCCAGGGGACACTTGGCAACTGCACAGAAAAAGGGTATCAGGACAGAATCCATGGGATCTTGCTTATGCCACAAAAGGAGTTTTAAGGCAATTTAATTCAAGGCTGCAAAAACTACATCTATGACATAAGCATAACTTAAGTGGGGTATCATCACAGAGACTGGCTCAGCTGGTCACGAAACCCCTTTTCCTCTTCTCCTGGCACACAGCTAGACTATATTTATTATACAGCCTCCATTGCAATTTGATGTGACTGTGACTACCCTCTTCTCTCTTTCCTTCTTTCCCAGTCTTCTGGCAGGATGTTGAGCCCCAGGGTGGCTTCAGAAGCTGTGTTGAATACAGAGCCTCCATCAGCTGGAAGCCCTGATTAAGTGCATGCAGCCGAGAGCTCCTGTCTTGGACTAAGTTTACTCCAAGCAGCACCTGAAACAGAGATTAGAGTGCATGTGATTCACTGAAGCAGGGATCTCAGGGGGAAGGGAGTGTGAAAAGCAGCAGAGGGCAGAGAAAAAGCCCAGCAAGGATGTGGCTGCAGCAAGGGAAGAGCCGTGACAAGGTCCCTTAGGGAGCCCTGGAGCATGAATTGCACCTCAGAGCTGGGCTCACCTGTAGGCAATGGGGCAGGGTGGTTTTTCTACCTGTATCAGGCAATTATTGGCTAAGGGCCACCACCGCTACCCCAGGAGGTAGGAGGTATGACCCCCTGGGCAAGGCAGACCCACGTCCCCACCCAGCACCATTTTGAAGAGGTCAACTTTCTGGAACAGGGGGCAGCTGTGAGCCATTTGCAGCCAACACTGACAACAGCTGGGGCATGGACATAGGGCAGGGCACCAGTAGCATCACTATAGCCCTCTCCCCTCTCCCACCTTCCAGTCAGGAATTCCTGATTTATGAGAGCAATAACTTAACTTCTACTTTTTTAAGCCACTGTGATTTCTGGGTTTCTGTGCATTGCCGTAACAAGCATAAGAAATAGTATCTACTTCATGGAGTTGTGTGACAGGTGAGATGCTGCATTCAAATTGTTAAGCACATGGTACATGTTCAATGACTGTTACCCATTATTAGTAATTATTACTCTGTGGCAGGTACTAGAGATGGAGAAATATCTGCTCTGCCCTGCTCTGAAGGGCCTCATGCTCTCGTGGGCAGAAGACAGATGCAAATAGATGATTACAGAAATACAGTCAGGGCCATGTCTGAAATATGCCCTGGGCAGTTCACACCTGAATCTACCTAGGGACGGAATAGATTGCTTCAAGGTGGAAGTGATGCCTGGGTTGACTTGTCAAAAATGAGCAGGTGCTCTCAAGCAGACAGAAGGGACAACACTCCCAACAGAAGGGACACGCATTTACAATTGTGTCCGGGGCCATGCCTCCCTGCTCTGTAACTCCCTGTATGTATTCACACAAGTATTGACCTTGCCTGTTGTCTCAGTGACCTCCAGTGTTTGAAGTCCCATCTGCCACTTAGCTGTATGATTTGGGACAAGTCATGAACCCTCTTGAGCCCTGGGGTCTGCAGTTGTCGAGAGGGATGGTAATATCATTCCTCAGGCTTGCGGTCAGGGTTGGATTCCAGAAGTGGGCAGCACCACCCCTGGCCATAGTAGGTGCTGGATTAATGTTACCCTCCCCAGGGCTCCCCCAGAGCGTCGACCTCAGGAGACACTTAGCTGGGATCAAAAGCTCCCTCCCTTCTTAAACCACACCCATTCCACCCTACATCTGTCCCCAAACTACAGCCTGAGCTGCTGGCCATGACCCATGCACTCTCCATCAGCACCCCCATCCCATTCTCCCACCAGCCTCTCTCACAACCAAGGCTCCTCCTCCTCTCCCCTCCCCACTCCCGCATGCCCCATGAGTTAGCAGACATTAGAGGAAGTATTTATGTGCCATGTGCAATGTGAGTTTCAGTCTTCTGATGCCCCGCCTTATTTTTAGCAGTCCTCCAGGCTCCTGGGCACCTCTCCCAAGTGCCTCGGCTGCCAGGTCTTTTCAACAGGAGCAGGGGTGTGCCTGGATACAAATAAGATACTCTGTGTCCCTTTTACCTAAATATTTGCAGCTCCCAGCCAGTAAGTCTGACAGTTCTGCCTTCTCTCTGTGAACTGTTTCTTCTTTCCCACTCTTCGAGCCCTTTCTTTATTTCTGTTTGTTTGTTTTTGTTGTTGTTGTTGTTGTTTTTGGTCCACTGCCTGGAACAATCATTTCTATTTCCCCACAAACCAGCAGAGAGATGCTCCCTCTACCAATACAGAGCGACCAGAGCGGAAGGGGCCACAGAACCATACTAGGCAATGCAGTTCAGCTCTTCTCCTGCAGAACAAGCTAAAAGCAAAAGAGGAAGATGAAGAAAAACACTCACACAGGAGAGAAGGTTTAAGGATTTAAGGATAAACGTGTTGCTAAGAACCTAAGGGTTGGGTCTTGTAAGTCCCCTTAACACCAGCTGGGGAGCTGAGAACGGACATTGTTGAGCCCAAAATACAAAAGCCACAATTCTGCTGTCCCGACGGTACATGCAGGGGCAGCCAGCATAGGACTGTGGGCAAGCCCACGGCTGCACCCGCAGCTTTAACATTGTAAAGTGCTTTGAGGGTGAGCCCTCAACCCAAATCTCCAGCAGGGAGATTATATATATGGCAGAGAGCCCCATAATGCTGCTAAGTTGCCCAACGTTATTGGCCCCCATGATAAAGCCTCTCTCGCAGACCAGCTCTGCAGCTATACAAAAGACTTTAGCTAAATACTGTTTTATGTTAAGATTGCCATAGATGTAGCAAAATTTCAAACACAGATGTAAAAAGCAGCATGAATAGACACTATTTTGCACATCATATAGATTCTAAGTCCACTTAAGCAGGTGTTTGCTGGGAGCCTCTCAATAGCCAAGCGGCAGATCATTCAAGGGCAACCTCCCACCCTTCCCTTTTCCTCAAGGCGCTTTCACCTTAGTGGAAGCAGCAAAGGGGCAACAGGACGTTGTAACCAAGGACAAAAGCTTCGCAGGCTTGACAAACTTAGATTTGCGTCTTTGCTCCTTATGGTGTGATCTTTGGGAAGTTATTTCACCTCTCTCAGTCTTAGTGTTTTCAACTGTAAAATGGAGAACATAGCACATCCCTCACAGACCGATTATAAAAATTTGATTCAATAAAACTTTGCAGTATAGCGGCATGTTGTAAGGACTGAATCCATGTGGCCAAAAAAATATTCAGCCATGTAAAAACAGTGTGGTAGTTCCTCGTTACAAGTGATCTCACAGCTCCACCCAAGAGAAATAAAAAATAAAAACGTGCACACGAAAACTTGTATGTGAATATTCATAGGAGCACTATTCACAATACCCAAAAGGTGACCCAACTGCCCATCAGTGGTTAAAAAATTGTGGTAAACACACACGATGGGATATTGTTCACCCATACAAAGAAATGAAACACTGACATATGCTACAACATGGATGAACCTCAAAAACATTGTGCTAAGCAGAAGAAACCAGTCACAAAGGATCATATATTGCATGATTCTATTTTATAAAATATTCAGAATGGGCAAATAGATAGAGAAGAACAGACTTGGGGGGGCACCGGAGGAGGGGGAGGGAAATGGAAGCCACCACTTAACGGGGACAGGGTTTCCCTTGGGGTAACGAAAATGTTCTAGATGGAGGTGGTAGTTGAGTGACATTGTGAACATACTAAATGCCACTGAATTGCTCACTTGCCAAGGGTTAATTTCACATGAATTTAATCTCAATGATTTTTAATTGGTTTTCACCTGCAGGTCATGCTTTTCCTGGTCCCAGGCCAGTCATGGCCATCAGGTTGACTTGAAATTAGCTCTAGAAACCACGGTGCAAGGCAGGAGCCCTGGGCTCCTGTGCGGTCTGCAGATTCCAGCAGAAATACGGTGGACAGTTCCCGCTCCTGTGGAGCTCGAAGGCTGTGGGGAGTGCCCGGCAACTCTGGAGCTAAATCCCCATCTTTTGCCCACAAACTACAATTTATGCAAAATATTCAAAAACTCTGAGCCTCAGTTTCCTCCTCAATAAAATAGGAGAAATAGTAGTGCCAACCTCAGAGTTGGGGTGAGGATTAAAGGGAGATGAATTTGTTTCCTAGGGTTACCACAACAGATTACCACAAACTAGGTGGCTTAGAGCGCAGAAATTTATTCTATCACAGTTTTGGAGGCCAAAAGACCAAAATCAAAGTATTGGCAGGGCCATACTTCCTCCAGAAGCTCTAGGAGAGAATCTTTCCTGGTGACTCTAGGCATTCCTTGGCTTGTGGCTGCATCATTCTAATCTCTGCTCCTGTCTTCATAGGGCCTTCTCCTTTCTTTCTGCCTCAGATCTTCCTCTACCTTTCTCTCTTTCTGTTTTAGAGATGGGGCCTTGCTCTGTTGCCCAAGTTGGAGTACAGGGGTGCAATCATAGCTCACTGCAAGGCTGGGCACAGTGGCTCACACTTGTAATCCCAGCACTTTGGGAGGCTGAGGTAAGAGGGTTGCTTGAGGCCAGGAGTTCAAGACCAGCCTGGAGAACATAGCAAGACTCTGTCTCTAATAAATAAATAAACTTCAGCCTTGAACTCCTAGCCTCAAGAGATCCTCCTGCCTCAACCTCCCCTGTAGCTGGGACTACAGGCATGACCCACCATGCCCAGCTCTTCTTCCTTTTTCTTATAGGCACATTTGTCATTGGATAAATGCCTAACTGGATAATCCACGATGATCTCATCTCAAGATCTTTACCTTAATTACATCTGCAGGAATCTTTTTTCCAAATAAGGTCACATTCACAAGTTCCAGGAATTAGGATGTGAACATGTCTTTGGGGATGGGGAACTATTCAACCCACTCTAGGAGATAATCCAGGTAAAGTGCTTTTTTGGCACTTACTGAATGTCAGGTGTTTCCTTATCATCATCATCATCATTGCTGTCATTGTCATGATTGTTACTCAGGCAGTATCCCCGCCTCTCTCTCTAGGACAGAATCTAATTGACATCTTCATCTTACCAGGGCTCCTTCTGAGCCAAAGCATTCTATCTCCTTTCTCAGGAGGCTGGGGCTGTCTCTGGTGTCCCCATTCCCTCGACCCTGCTCCTAACTGGATTCTCACTGGGGTTGTGCAGCTCTTCTCCCTCAACGTCACCAACCACTTGAAGCTTCCTATTTCCCAGCCCCGCCCCCTATTCTGACTTTGCACCTGGGGTCCTAATCCTGCTGTATCGCTTGAACTGTGTCCTGCACTACCCAGGTGCCCTTACAGAGGTGACCCCACAGCCCAGTGCTCTCTCTACTCCATTACTTCTATTTGGGTCCTGCTTCCCCCTGGTTGAAACAGAGGGACACCTCCATCCTCAACTGGAGAGGTTATAAAAATCAAAAGCCCAGGCTATACCCCCAAACCAGTTAAATCAGATTTTTTGGAAAGTAGGACCCAGGCATCAATTTTTTTTAAGTTTCCCAGACAATTCCAATGGGAAGCCAAGATAGAGAATGCCTGCTCTGGGCATGAGCTCCCAAGGATGGCATTGTCCCATCTCTGAGCATTTGAAATTCCCAAGATTAGCCATGGGGCCCAGTCCCCTGTGCAGACATGATAAGGAATAAATATTGCTTACTAGCTAGTTCTGGAGTAGAAAGAGGTATAAGGGGGAAAGGCTGGGTTTGGGTGCAGGGTTGGAATTGAATCTTGCCACTTACTAAACTGTGTGGCCTTCACCATATCCCTTAACCTCTCTGAATCTGTGGTTTCTTGTGTTTAAACTGGAGTTAATAATGCTTATCTCACAGAATTGGTGTGCATAAGTCATGAATATTAACATCTAGCAGTATCTGGCCTACAGTAGGGGTGAGTCCAAACCTCTTGTCCTTCCTCCTGGAATTTGCAAAAAGTTTTAAATCTGGTTTCAGTCTCCAAAACTGTACCTTCTACAAATGGCTCCTTGGCCCTGGAAAAGGGTTAATTGTTTAGTTTAGATTCTTAAACATGCTCGCTAGATTAGAGCAGTTCCAGAAATCCTCTCCCAGATGATTAAAATAGGGTGGGGGAAACGGTGAGGCTGATTTGGCTGTGGCGTTGGGCCACAGTGGTAATTTGACTAGGTTAACACAGGCTGCAGCACACAGAGATCTGGCCCCGTGACAGCCTAAAAAAGCTGGTTGATGTGGAAGTTCTGGGTGGTGAGCTCCTTGGCAAAATCCTCCCTGACTTGCTGCCAAAGGGAAAAACCAGAAGGCTCTCCTTGCAAGCTGCTTGATCTTCCTGAGGAGCCTCAGAGACCCTGTTCCTGACCATCCAATGTTTTCTCTGTTGTCCCTGTGAAATAGGAGGCAGACTCCTCTGTGACACCAGAAGCCAGAGCCCAACAGGCTGGAAGCAAAAAATTCAGATTCTATGAATGGTCTCAGCCTTGTCTCTGCATCTTTTCTTCCCCAGGAATGGCCTGTGGTATCTTACTGCCCTAACTCAAACAAAAAGCCCTATCCTTTGCATTTTCCATTTTTTTACCCTTCTTATAGCAGTTGGCAAATAAATAATGCTATTGCAATCCTTCTCCCATGAACTGGTAAGACAGAGGCAGCTTTACTGTCTCTTACTATCTCTTCTTCCCCATCTCTTCCCCCAGCACTCAGCGGAATGCCTGGCACATTCATCCACTCATTTATCCAATAAATATTCACAAAATACCTGGTATTTGCCAGGCATTGTGCTTTACCTCCCTATGCTTGGTGCCTGGCACATAGAAGATAAATCTACCAAATAATTGTTGAAGCAAATTAAACTTCTTTAGAGCCCACCGTCACTAATGAACTGGTTGGTAGATATTATGTTAGCAAAATTCCAGTGGGCCATGACATTCTCAGGTGTCCTGAGCAAAATATGTAATCCCATATGGAAGCTCACATCATACTTTAAATCTTTACCAAGAAAGAAATATTAGCACTCACTTCAACTGAGGGGCCCCCACTGTGGACCCCCAGTTGATTCTGATGCACTGCCAGGGTCGAAAATTAGTCCAACCTCCCACTCAAAAAAACATGTCCCTGCTGTTGCTCCCATTGCTTTTTATGTAACTTCCAACCACCTTACCAGGGCCAACAAGTCCTACGTGACCTGGCCCCTGCCTGTCCTTACCTCCTCCTGCTCTGTTCCTCTGCTCACTATGCTCAGCCATGCTGACCTTCTCTCTGTTCCTGAGCACATCAAGCCACTCCCAACCTCTGGGCCTTTGTCTTTGCTGGTTTTTCTTGTCACTCAGGTCTTACCTCAAAGGTTATCATCTCAGAGACACCTTCTCCAACCACCCAGTATAGTCTATTGCACACACACACAACTCATGCACAGTCATTATCTTACATTCCCTTGTATCATGTTGATACACCCATCGCTAGCTACAACTATCTTTGTATTACTATCTGCCTGTCCACTTGTTTGTTGTCTGTATCTACAAGTAGAATGGAAATGTCATGAAAGCAGAGATTGTCCATGCCTTTTTCACTATTGCCTAGCACATAGTAGATGCTTCATGAACACTAGTTAAATGAATGAATCCATCTGCTCATTAGTCATAGGACTGGTGGAAGATGATCCTTCAGCCCCTAGGGCATACTCCAATTGATAGAGGAGGTCTCTTACCCCTGCCTAAGGTGATCTCATTCCTTGGCCAGTTGAGATTGTTAGAAAATTGTTCCTGATACCAATCTGACACCTGCCTCTCTCTCACCTACTGCCAATGGACGTCCTTTCATTCCCTGTAGCCACCAGTGCCGGTAAAACACTTCAGCTTCCTGAACCTATAAATGGCCTGTGTTTTTATTTTCTAGGACAGCTGCCACACACTGCCAGGGCGAGGCTTGCACTCTGAGGCTCCCCATCTCTGAGCTGTCCCTGGGAAGGGCCCAAAGGATGTCTTTACAAGCCCTGAGGAATATGCTTCTGGCCATATCCATTCCTAAGAGAGGTTCTTGAGGGCTCCTTTAAGAAAAAATAGAGGGAGAGGTGCGGGAGAGGTTCAGGAGAGAGAAGTCCCTAGAGCAGCCCACTCCAGAATGGGTATAGTGATAGGAGCACAGAATTTGTCCTCCTTCAAATTCCACCTTTATCTCCTACACCAGCCCCCCAGCCATCCTTTCCAAGATAGCACATACAACCCTGCACCACCCCAGCACTTTACACCCAGTTCTAATGCTTTATTTTCTTTACAGTTCATGCTATTTGTCTACTTGTAAGTCACTTGTTTATTTTCTGTTTCCCCAACTAAGATGTGAGCTCCCTGAGAACAGGGACCTCCTCTGTCTTACATATAGCATTGTATCACCAACACAGAAATGTCACCTGGAACAATGTTGGTACTTAGTAACCCACATGAGAATGGATGAAACAGTGAATGAATGGTTGTGAAATCTCAGACAAGTTTCCTAACCTCTCTGAGCCTCAGTTTCCTTTTCTGTGGAATGAGGTGGGAGGGGATCAGATAATCTCCTCATCACCAGGCCATTGTATGGATCAAATCCAAAAATGTCTGGGAGATATTTCACCAGCTATAACCCCATCAAATGTTTCTGGTCATTGTGTCACACTCTTACATGGAGCTGGCCTTATAAGCAGAAAAGGCCAGTGGCTGAGTCTTGGGTGTGATTTGAAGGCCCTGATTGCCCCCCAAGAGGTCTCTGTTATTGTTTTACCATCTGAAAATTCCACCATTAGGCATTCCTTTCAGTACAGGAATCATGTCCCCACTAAAACAAAAATGCTCCCCTAGGTTTGAAGACAGCAGGGCAGAGATAATGGAGAAGAAGATAGCGTACTTTCTCTTCATCTCAGATACTTTCCTTTCAGCTCCCAAGTCTTGCTAACTTTTACAACACTTCAGATGCATGATCCTGGATTACTTTCTCTGCCAACTATTTTTAAAACAGAGGGGTGGACGGTACTATCATCAGCCTATCTTTCCAGCCTGGAGTAGGACGTTGGAGGCATTTTCCATCTGGCTCCCTATTGTGTTGCAACACACATTCCACAGCAGGGGAACCTCACCGAGCAAGTGTTTCCTGTCTCAGTCTTGCCAAAAGAAAACTGGACTCCAAAGATGAGACTCAAGGCAAGGCTTTGGCCCAGATGAGTCCAGCAGGATTATCACTGTCTGGAAGTAGAGGCGGGGTATGCCCCATGCCTTTAGGAGTGGCGGGAAGAAGTAAACGTGGAAGAAGCATTATGTCAACTCCCCATGGTGATCCTACACTCCAACTGACCCAACAGCCTGCCCTTCCCACTGTCATCCCTCCCTCCCCCACATTCCAACCTTGGTGCAATCTGTCCCCCAAAGCCCAGTCACTTATTTAACAAGCAGGGGTTCAGCTCCTGCTCTGAGCTGGGAGCACACAGGATCTCTGTCCTCCAAGACCTCATAGTCAAGTGAGAGCAACAGAAGAAAATGGCAAATGATACACAGTGATAGAGGCCTCCATACCCAGGGCTCTACGGTACACAGAGGAGGAAAGCCTGAGAGATTTGGACTTATGTCATAAAATATCATGTCCCTTATTTCATAAAGAGGGAGTCACTGAAGGAATTTAGAATTGATTGGGATTGCATTTAGGTAAGTTACTGTAGATGTAGTTTGGAGGATGGATTCTGAGGAAGGAGTTCAATAGAAGGGTCAATAACAAGTAAAATGCCATGGTAATACTCACCTGAATGATGGTATGATGGTGACACCTGAAATAAGGCAGTAGAAGCTAAGGGAATAGGAGGGTTCTCAATTGGGGTGTGTTGAGTCTGAAGTCATTAGAGTCACAGGGACCTGGATCCTCACGTTGACAGTGCCTCTGCCTAAAGGCATGTCCCTGGGCAAGATAGCAAGCTTTCAACCTAGTCACTTTAACTGGCAAAAGAGGATAATAAGATCCAGCTTGCCAGGGTCTTGCCAGGCTATAAAAACTTGGGCTACAAACATAATGTCCAGAACAGATCCAGGCACAGAGTAGGTCTCTAACACAAAGTAGCCTTTATGTTTATCACTATTATTAAGGAAGAGAAGACCAGGATGCTGCATCTGCCAAACATCTCCATCAGCAATGCCAAGCAGAGTGGTTATGAGCTACCCAACAGCACACAAGACTCAGAGCATCACATCTCCTCCTTAGCACATGTGGACAAACTTATAAATAAAGTCTTTGTCTTAATAAGGAGAAAATCCAACAGGAGGCTGAACAACCATCAACCCACAGGTATTTGGTGGACACCTTCTGCGCACCTAGCCCGGCGCTAGAAACTATGATAACCCAAAGAAGAACCCAGCGAAATGTTGGATGTAGCACTTGACCTCAAGAAGTTTCCCATCCCACTGGGGAAATAAATTATAAATGCATGAAATCATTAAAGAACAATACCTCTTTTCAAGTCTTATCTTAGTGGACTTCTTTACAGCTTTTGTCCCTAGTAACCTTGCC
>JAQIFY010005703.1:0-10853 GCA_028533085.1 Varecia variegata | reverse complement strand
AATTCTAATAGTTTCACTCCTAAGGTTTAAGTCTGTTAACCACTGTGATTTAATTTTTGTGAGAGGTGAAAGCTGTGGGTCTTGTTTCAGTCTTCTACATGTGGCTATCCAGTTTTCCCAGCACCATTTATTGAATAAGTTATCTTTTCCCCAGAGTATGTTTCTGCCTGCTTTGTCAAAGATTAGATGGCCATATGAGGATGGTTTTATATTTGGATTTTCTGTTCTGTTCCACTGGTCTGTGTTCCTGCACTTGTGCCAATCCATGCAGTTTTAATAACCACAGCCTTGTAGTATAGTTTGAAGTCTGGCAAATTAATACCTCCCATTTTGTTTTTATTGCTTAAAATTGCTTTTGCTATACAGTGTCTTCTCTGGTTCCATACAAAGCATAAAATTATTTTTTCTATATCTGTAAAAAATGATGTTGGTAATTTAATAAGGATTGCATTGAATTTGTATATCACTTTGGGCAGCATAGACATTTTATCAATGTTGATTCTTCCGATCCACGAGCATGGTATGCTCATATTTCTTTAACTCTCACTTTTCTTGGCTTTAAAGATGTGGACCAAATCTGTGTAGTTCAATCATTACAGCTAAAAACCTCTTTTACTATAAACCACCCCATTTCAGACAATGTCTCATGGAAAAAAAAAATTTAAGCATAGTTTTGACTTCTCTCCCTAAATCTATGAGAGATTTTAAATAATTTACTGTTGCTCACTGTTCATGTTTATAATTCAGTATGTGGGTCTTGATTAGGCTTTTTATAAGACAAAACAATATTCTTTACTTGGGGTGAGATTTACATTCCAAAATTCAGTGAACAATGAGTTTTGAGTCAGTTTTATAGAATTTTTCACATTACTTTAATTGTGTTCTGATCAAGTAAAATATATTCTGAAATAAGTATTGCACCTGAATATTAAGTTGTATTTAAACTTTTTAGTTTTAAAATGATCTTTGAGAAAGAACTTTAAATAGAACTTAAAGCAATTAATGTTTACTAATTGTCAAATTTGCCTAAATGTCTGCAGTGTTAGAGCCACGGTTAAACCCCAAATCTGGAATTTACAGCTCTCCTTTTATGTTGAGCTGAGTAGAAAATGCAGCTCATTTCTATTCTCCATTCAATAGGTTGAGTTTTTTTAAAGTTTAACAAATTTCCTCACTAACAGATTTATTCTAAAATATTGACATTTCCTCCTCTTGCTTCATATAGACAGAACCTATGGTTTCCCATCGAAGAAAGGTTTGGCTATTTTAAATTACCTTTTTTCACAAACTTGAATTGTGTTCTATTTCTCTTTGTTTCTCTGTGAATGATACATAAGCTTGGGAAAATGTTGCTGGATTTCTTAGAGCATAAAATGCAGTGATTCTCAGAGCTTGGTTACAATGCCTACTTTGGCCTGGCAGCATGCCTAAAGGGCTTAGGGCCCAAGGCTGCCTTTGAAAGGAGAGACCTAGAGAAGCCAAGGAAGAGGAGAATCAGTCTTTAATTTAAATGGGGCTCCAGTTTGATCCGTTACAATAGCCTACTGTGTCTATATGTGGTCACAGAATCCACTGAAAAGTTGATTAATCTGAAATAGCCATCAGTTTTTGCCTAACCAATCACATTAATTATGAAATAGATCTCATTCAGTCACTATTTAAATACATCTAATTCAGACCCATTGCAGGATATCATGAGGAAAATGGCATTTGAAAAGAAGGTCTTTGAGTTGCTACGCAAAAGATAGATGGGAAGGGAGAATATGGGAGGCTTCTGTATTTTCCATGACAGTTCTATTGGTTAATAGACTTCTTAAGCTCCTTTTTGCAAATATACTGTGCCACATTATTTTTTCTATTACAACTAATAAATTTATAATGCTACTAATAACTTTACCTCTCAATTCAGCCCCTTAGATCACCCAGCCTAATGGCCCTGAATATGCAGTGCTACTTGGTAAAAAATCATATTAATGTTGATTTGCAGCTTGCAGCTTGGAGGAAAAATGAAATTCTCTTTAGATTGGTTTGTTCCACTTGAGTGGATAGCATGCCTTTCTCTTGACTGGCAAAACTTCCCTGATTTGTATTTAAAACTCACTTTTCTACCTGACAAAAATATTTCTGAAAGTTAAGAAATAGGGGTTTTTGTAATGTCTCTCAGGCACCATTTCCTTTAGCAAATCACAGAATCACAGAATGTCAGAGCTGGAAAAAAAATCTTAGAATCATCCACTCCTATCCTTGCAGTGCACAGAAAAAATACATAGAAATCTTCTGAGAGAAGGTTGGGTCAAAATGTGAAGGTCTTGTTTTGCTTGCACTAAGGAATTTGGACTTTGTCCTGGAGGTTAGTAAAGTTGGTTGAGTATTATCACAGTTTTTGTTTTGTTTCCTTTTTGTGGGAGGAGGTCAGAGTTAAGAAGAATCACTCTGGTAGCAGTTTAAATGACAATTTAGGGAGAGTAAAACTTGAGCCCAAGGAGAACAGTTAAGGGTCTCTTTACTATTCCTGGTGAGAGATAATAGAAGACTGAAGCAGAACATTGAGTGTCAGGATGAAGATAAAAATACAGATAAGTGCTGTTAGAGAGACAGAATCCACAAGGCTTTGTGAATTATTGAATTTGGTGTGTGAAGGAAAAAGAGGAGCTAGATGTTATCAATTGGTGGGCAAGCTGAGTAGGGATACTACTCAATGTGTTGATGACTATAGACTAAAGATTTATGAAAATGTTTGGCTATGTGAATAACAACTTTAACAACACAAAAGTAATGAAAATTACAATGTTGAGTTTTAGAGGTATGGGAGATATCACAAGGGGATGTCCAATAGATGTGAAATTAATAGACTCAGCCACTAAACAGATATTTTTTGATATAGCTTCTGGTTTCATAAATTATCAAATATATTTGTCTTCTCAGAGTATGTCCTTTCATTATTTCAAGAGACAAAATAGTCTTAGAAAACTATTTTAATTCCATTTCTGTAATGGCCTTGAACAATTCATTTCATCTCTGAATATAAGTTTCTAATCTAAGTGCAGAGATGATAAGATAGGCTCATTTTTCCTTAACTTAGTATATGGACCATATGCATTAATATGGAAAAATATTTTGAAAATCTAAACAGTTAATACACATGTAATAAATTATGTTTTTTATTAGTAGGAGACTTGAGGAAGAGGCACAGATATATTCCTATTATAGATATTTGACTTTAAGGAATATCTCTCCTGCATATTCCTCATGCATTATGGAAATACTCAAAAATTGAGAAAACATTGGCATTCTAAAGTTTTGTCTGTCAGCTGGCTGCTAATGTTTTAAGAAAGAGCATCCACATGTTTTCATTGGAGTATTCAGTTATCATGTGGGAAACTACTGTAACAGAGTAGTTGCCCCTCCTCCTATAGATATAGAAGCCTAAAATTGAGACTGGTGAATGTGTAACAGAGGTAAAGGGCCTGAAAACAAAATGGCAAAAATATTTTCTGTCTCTTTAAAACTTCCCCCACTCTTTTTGGGAACTGAGGCCTGTCCTGCATCCCTGAGGCAGGTTAAGTCCTTTGCTATAAGAGATAACTCAACCATCCAGGCAGCGCCAGCCCCCCAGGTGGGCTTAGGTGGGGCTTTGTCTTTGGAAGAGATGGGATGATTAGAATAGTTAACCACAATAGCCTATAACTGAGGGGCACTCCTTTTAAAAGCTCTGTATTTCTGCTAATGTTCAGGAAATTTGGATTTGAGACGAGAAGGTCTACCATTTTTCCTCCTTTGCTGGCAAAGTAATAAACTTCTCTTTCCTTCTCCTCAAACCATTTGTACTTGTTCTTCTTATGTTGCCTTGAGGACAAGTGCTGAGCTTTCAGTAACACCACTGGAACTACTTTGACATCCAGGAGTTTCCTTGAGTGGTCTGTCAGCCTAAAGGAAAAAAACTGAGGCAAAACTAATATAAGAAGAGAGTTTATTTGGGCCAAATTTGAGAAATACAACCTGGAAGCTTAGATTCAGGTTTCCTTGAATATGCACTACTATTAGCAGCAGTGACAAGTGGGTTTTTAAAGGTATAAGAAGGGCAGTTCCTGAGTTGCTTACCAAGAATTTACATTAAAATAACATAAGATATTGATTGACTATACATTATTCTTTGCATCACAAATTCCAGGAACATGAAGATAATGGGTAAGGCAGCTAGTCAGGGAACAAAATGCCTTCAAACAATTTCAGGGAAGGGGGTCATCTCTGAAGTCCCATACTCATGTCTCTCTGGACCTGATAAATTTTGCATACCTCACAGAGCTCATATTGCTCTGAAGTATTTTGCTTTTCTCATATCTATATTTCTGGGAAGGTATTGTTGCTGGAATAGGAAAGAGGGCATAAAATCTGCAATTTTATAGGGAAATTGCTTGCAGCTATAAAATTTTTGGTTCAAACTTATACTATCAGGAACATGAGTGGTTATAAGGCCTTTTTACAAGATAATAGGCTTGACTAGCATAATTAAGAATGATTCTTATGAGTTTCTCAGATAAATCTCTCTTTCTAGTTATAGTAGCTTTTATTTTGACCTACAATAGGATTAGAGGATGATTTGTGTGAACTAAAATAACATCTTAAGACTCCCCCCCACCACCACCGGCTGACTGAATGAACCCCCTCCTGGCCAAGGGGATACCCTAAAACTGAGTTTTGTGCCAAGAGAGGGAGGTCAGAAATGCCTCACCATGGCCCCCTCCCTTCTTGTAGAAATCTTTTATAACTCATTGACAGGCCTAAGGCTATTCAAGACAAACCTGCAGGTCCTCAATTTACACAACAAATATATGGCTGGTAGCTTGTCTCTGATTAACAGACTTCCTCATCTTAAAACATTCCAAGCCTTTAGACAAAATTTCATTTTTTAACCAATTATGAGTCAAAGAGTCTTTAAACCCACATATAACCTGTAAGCCTCCTCCCCTCTTTGAGATATCCCACCTTTTCGGGCCAAACCAATGTATGCCTTCCATGTATTGATTTATGACTTTACCTGTAATTCCTGTCTCCGTGAAATGTGTAAGACCACATTGTAACCCAACCACAGTGAGTCTAGTTGCTCAAGGCTTCCTGGGCATGGCTCCAAGTCATGGTCCTCAAATTTCACTCAGAATAAACCTCTTTGAATTATTCTACAGAATTTGGCTGCTTTTCTGTTGACATTTGGAAGATGCATTCAGATGCTACCAGGTATAGGTTTGCTATGTGCTGATTTCTATTCCTGTAGACTATAAGATGATCACCTGCAAAAATGTCATGTTTTAGGTTTATAACAGGGACATTAGAAGCCAAGATAAAGAAATTTATAAATTTATACAGAAAGATAAGTCACTTGGAAGTACTTTTAATTAGAAGTCCTTTATTTTTATTTGAGTTATTTAAATAATGATCCCTAAAACCTAGTGTAGAAATTTCACTTTCTATAGAATGCTTAATTGGAAGCAGTGCTGGCTTCAGTGCCACAAATTTGGTCTCCTTTCCTGATTCAGACACTCTCATGCAAATAGGCAAATCTCTGAGCCTCTGCTTACTCATGTGAAATATGAGGAAAAACTGATAAGATTATACTTGGGATTTCTTGTAGCTCTAAAATTCAGAGACTTATATCTTCTCAGAAGTCCTGGAGTCCTTTCCAGTTTGATTTTATGAAGAGTATTACAACAAAGTAGGCAATTTTGTATAACGAGGTAAGGTTTATCCCTGAATAAAATTCAGAATTCTCTCTGTTGCATAAACCAGTGGACATAAAACATTTAAATATAAATCTCTTTTCCAACTATTGATAAGCATTTTCAATTATTATATATTTGGTCATTATTGCTTCTCATCTCTTCTGACTAGCATTAGGCCAAAATAGTTTGTTATTTGTTTCCAGGTGGCCATCTAAGCATTATAGATATTTAAAGTAACCATTTGGGGAGGAAAACTACCTCAGTGTAATGTTAAGGATGCCTGAGCATCATTATCATATTGTATGTTCAGACAAGGGCACATAGAATAATACTTCACTAGGCTACAATGACCCAGAATGTTTCTCTACACTATATTTCTATTTAATTAAAGTGCATCTTTCATATTTATTTTCGGTTTTGTTTTATTTTTGTTCACAAAGAAAGCATAATAATTTAATAAATACATAGAGTAGCCTCTCTATCTTTCTAGCCTCTGTGGGGGCACTGCTTTATTATGTGAAATCAAAATAAAAAAAATAAGTCATCAACACATTCCTGCTGTGTCTTTTTCCATTATATTGTTTTGATCAGTAGTCAGTGCTCCTGCCTATGTTTCATTTTGAATACAGGTGTCTCATTTTACCAGCTAATTGTGAAGAAATTTAGGTGGAAATTTCCCCATTCATTAGCCTTTGGCATGTACAACATTTACCTCAGTCCTTCTGTGACCATAATCTTATAGCCCAGGAATGCTAGTTAGAAATAGGAAAGGACAATTAGAAAACAATGTATATGGGGCCAGGTGTGGTGGCTCACACGTATAATACCAGCACTTTGAGAGGTCAAGGTGGTAGGATCCCTTAAGACCAGGAGTTACAGAACAGCCTGAGTGACATGGTGAGACTCTGTCTCTACAAACACAAAAAAATAGCCAGGCATGGTGGCACGCACCTCTAGTACCAGCTACCATGGAGGCTGAGGCAGGAGGATCACTTGAATCCAGGAGTTTAAGGTTTCAGTGAAGCCAGTACACTCCAGCCTGGGTGACAGAGCCAGACCTTATCTGAATAAAGGAAAATAATGTATATGATGTCCAACAATCTGGAAGAAACAGGATAGTGTCAGCACTATTGACTCAATTGTGAATGACTGGACACAAATTTACACTTAAATTGATTCAATGTAGCATATACAAAGAGAAAGGCACAGGGTTAGGCTCTTCAAGGGATACCAAGAGTGTACAGTGTGGTCTAAGGTCTTCTGGAGCTTACAATCTAACAGAAATAAGACAGACACCTATAGTCCAAGGAAGGGATATAAGGGAAATTTGCTTTGATATGGATCACATCACTGTTCTTCTGTGCTGATGTGACTGATGTCCCATTTGCCCCACCTAAAGCTGTGCCAAGGTAAATAAAGTCTACTTTATTGTCAAGAATGTGTACAGCTGCTACACTGTCCAAGACCACTCTTCAGTTTCCTAAGTAATCCAAAGTAGACTAAGACAACACAAAGGCTTCAATAAAAAACAAATGTAAAGAATTTTGAGACTGGCTTTGAGTAATGGGCAGGATTTTGACAGGAACAGATAATGATGAAGGGAGAAGATCAGTTGGTAAGAAGGGATAACATTAAGAAATGGAGGGTAGCCAGAAATCAAAGAGTGAGAGGAGGGTTCTGGGAAGTGCAAGTGATGTAATTTGGCTACAGTAGTGGGAAATGAGTTTTTGTACTTAGGGAGTGACATCATCAGTGAGAACTTAAACATGAATCTGGCAACAGTATAGATGGGAGATTAAAAGTGATGAGAGCCTAGAGGCATAGGGAATGGGTACAACAATCAAGGAAAAAGATACAGTGAGCTTAAACTGATGCAGGGGCTCTGGAAATGGAGAGTAAGGGCAGATGGTAAAGGCATAGAGAAGGCTCTGTGGCAATTGATTGGATCCAGGATGTATTTGAAAGGGAGAGTAGAAGGCAAAGCTGAATTGTCAGATGTTTTAATGGATTTTTTCCTGGCCACCATTGTTTTGTTTCTGTTAGGTCTCTTATCAGTGTATTTTTTATATTATTACTGAAATTCTCTTATATATTTGGAGTTTGTAAAATGAACTCACTCATATTTATTGTATCCATCTCTTGGCATAATCATAATATCTTTAAGACATATAAATGTGAAATACTAATAAAAAATAGACATACACCTTCAAACTCTTGTTCAACTTTTGTTTTTACTTGACAGCTGGAGTGATAGAAGGATTTTATGAGGGAAATTCTTACAAAGAGATAAAACAGAAAGGATGCTTTCTTTTCATCTCAGTATACACTGAAATGATTCTCTGTGCTTTATATTTACCAAATATATAGATGTCATCTTAATTAACCTGATCCTTTTCTTGCTCAAAAGTCTTTAGAGCAATCATCTAATATGCAACACAGAGGAAGGAGCACTGGCTTGCAGCCATGTTATCCATTCATCAAGACCCAAGTAATGGACTGTTATCAGGTAACACATGGAAAATATCTTACTAAAGGGTCTCTAGAACAAGCACTTAAAGAAATCCCTCAGTCTTGTACTCACCAACTATTTCTGATTCTCGGTGTTTCTCATTTAGAGCAAATGCTAGCACCATCTACTCGGTACCCAAACCAGAATGAATGAAGTAATTCTACTCCCCTCACAGCCAATGAGTCGACAATTTCTGGTTTTCAAACTTTCTTAATATTTCTTGCATCCATCAATGCTTTTCCATAACCAGTGTTTTTTCTTACTTCTGATTATCATTTTCTGCACAACTTTTGTATCCACACTCATCTTGTCCTCTTCTTGGCCTTTCCCCATACTGTATTGATTGCACTTAAAAACATTTTATTTAAAATAAAATTAATTATGTAATAAATAGATGATTGTTTCTGAGAATTAAAAAAAAAAGTATGTCAACCTTTCTCAATATGTTCAGTGAAAGAATTAAGCCCAATAGAAAAGGATGGGAGTAACTTTTTTTTCAATTTTCCAAGGACAATAAACAATTACTACCATTCTAGATGCATAAGAGAATGATTTAGAACAAGATTGGGGAATCTGCAGCCTGCAGGCTAAACCTGGCCTGCTGCCTGTTTTTATAAATAAAGTTTTATTGGAAAACAGCCACAATCATTCATTTTATGAGTGTTTATGTCATTGTCTATGACTGCTTTCACACGAAAATAGTAATTTTGAGTAATTGTTGTGACAAAGACCATATGTCCTTCAAAATCTGAACTAATTATTGTCTTGACCTTTACAGAAAAATGTGACAAACCCTGCTTTAGAACATTAAGGCTTAATGATTTGTTGGAAGCTAGTTGGGAAGAGTTGTCATACAAGGGACTTTAAGGATAATATGAAAAACACATGTAATTATACAATCCAAATATAACCACTACTGACATGTTCCAAAAACATTTCTGGAAAGAGTTTTTTAAATATGTTTTTATATAGAATATTTATGTAGCATTAATTTTATTGGGATCATAGCATTTATAAAATTTTATCAAATTTATGTCATTTACCAAATTACCAACAGTGGGATCATGATATTTATCAAATTTTACATTTCATAACTATGTTATTAGATGTTCTTCAAGTACAATTGATGGATACTATTTCATATAGAATTTAACAATTCTGCTAATGTTGAACATTGATATAATTTCTACATTTTTGTTGTTATAAATACACTGTGTTAAAAATTATATAGGAAACTTTCCCCAAATACTAAAAATTACTTAGTCATATGCAATGTGGTATCCTGAATTGAATCCTGGAATGGAAAAAAGGACACTAGTGGAAAAACTGGTGAAATTTGAATAAAGTCTATAGTTTAGATAATAGTGTTATAACAATGTTAATTTCAGTTTTGACCAATGCAACATGCTTATATGTTAACTTTATTGAAGGCTGGGTGAAGAGTATACAGAAACTCTTTGTACTATTTATAAAACTCTTCCTTAAAACTGAAATTATTCAAAAATACAAAACTTAAAATTAAAAAAAAATGCTTAAAGCCCTATCAACATTTTTGGAAATTTTAATGAAATATAATTTATATATAGTAAAGTGCACAAATCATAAATGTATAGCTTGATTATTTTTCATAAAATGAATACACTCATGTAATCAGCATCCAAATCAAGACACAGAATATTGGCAGTATTACAGAAGGCCCCCAGTATCCCTTTCCAGTCACTATCCCCTGCTAATGCTAAAATTGTCCTGATGTCTGACCGAAAAGATTGATTTTGACAACTTTTATAATTTAAGAAATGGAATCATGTAATATGTACACTTTTATGTCTGGCTTATTTTGTTCAATATTATGTTTGTGAGATTTATCCATGTTGTTGCATATACTTACATAATGGATTGATTGTTCATTCTTATTGCTGTATAGTTATTCATTGTATAAATATTGCACATTTTATTCATCCATTCAACTGTCAAAGGACATCTGAGTAATTTGTAGTTTTTGGCTATTTGCAAATATGCTAATATGAACATTTATGTACAAATCTCTTTTGGTTTACATATGTTCATATTTGGTCAGATGTAGGTCTAGAAGTAATACTACTGGATAGCAGAGTATACATTTGTTTGGCTTTAGTGGATATCTTTACTAGATATTGAAAAAGTCTTCTAAAGTACTTGTAACAATTTATATTCCTACCATCATTCCACAAGAGTTTCAGTTATTGCACATATCAACATTTGACAATGCATCTTTCATTTGTATCCATCCTGGTGAATGTGTAGTGGTAGTGCATTGAAGTTTTAATTTCCATGTGCTTGATGACTAATACAGTTCATCACCTTTTCATAATTTATTGGCCTTTGGGATAGTCTCTTTTGTGAATTACCTGGACAAGTCTTTTTCTGATTTATATATTTGGTTGTTGTCTTCTTTGTATTGACCTGTAGGGGATCTTTATTAGTTAATTTTTTTTTTATTTATTATAGCTTATTATGGGGGTACTACTGTTCTGGTTAAGTATATTGCCCATGCCCCTCCCAACCCCCCGAGACTGAGCCTCAAGGGTGTCCATTCCCCCAACAGTGCACATCACACTCATCATGTAGGTAAACACCCGTCCCCTCCC
>JAQIFY010005702.1:0-10854 GCA_028533085.1 Varecia variegata | reverse complement strand
AAAAAAAAAAACTTATAAGATGCAGCAAAAGCCAGGATAAGGAGGAAATTTATAGCTATCCATGCTTACATTAAAAAGCAAAGAACATCTCAAATCAACAACCTAACTTTGTAACTTAAGGAACTGGAAAAGAACAAACTAAACCCAAAGCTAGGAGAAGGAAGTAAATAATAAAGAATAGAAAAGAGATAAATGAAATAGAGAATAGAAAAGTAACGGAGAAAATCCACTAAACCAAAAGTTGGTTCTTTGAAAAGATCAATAAAATTGACAAAACTTTAGCTAGATGAAAAAAAATTTTTTTTTGAGCAGAGTCCCACTCTGTCACCCTGGCTAGAGTGCCGTGTCATCAGCCCAGCTCATAGCAACCTCAAACTCCTGGACTCAAGCAATCCTTCTGCCTCAGCCTCCCAAGTAACCGGGACTACAGGCATGCACCACCATGCCTGGCTAATTTTTTCTATATATTTTCAGTTGTCCAGCTAATTTCTTTCCATTTTTTTTACTAGAGACAGAGTCTCGCTCTTGCTCAGGCTGGTCTCGAACTCCTGAGTTCAAACGATTCGCCCGCCTTGGCCTTCCAGAGTGCTGGGATTACAGGCGTAAGCTAGATGGAATTTTAAAAAGAGAGAGAAGACTCAAGTTACAAAAATCAGGAAAAAAATAGAGAAATTACTAGCAATGCTACAGAAGTAAAATGGATTATGAGACAGTACTATGAACAACTGTACACCAACAAATTGGATAACCTATATGAATGGAAAAATTCCTAGAATTACAAAACCTACCAAGACCGAATCCTGAAGAAATAGGAAGTCTGAAGAGACCTATAACTAGATATGAGATTGAATCAATAATCAAAAATCTCCCAGCACAGAAAATCCCTGATGGCTTCACAGGTGAGTTCTACCAAACTGTTTGTTTGTTTGTTTGTTTGTTTTTGAGACAGGGTGTCACTCTGTTGCCTGGGGTAGAGTGCAGTGGTGTCATCATAGCTCACTGCAACCTCTAACTCCTGGGCTCAAGTGATCCTTCTGCTTCAACCTCTCAAGTAGCTGGGACTACAGGCATGCACCACCATGCCTGGATAATTTTTTCTTTTTGTAGAGACAGGGTCTTGCTATGTTGCTCAGGGTGGTCTTGAACTCCTGGCCTCAAGCAATCCTCCCACCTCAGCCTCTCACAGTGTTAGAATTACAGGCATGAGCCACCACTCCCAGCCTCTACCAAACATTTAAAAAACTAATACTGGCCGGGCGTGGTGGCTCACGCCTGTAATCCTAGCACTCTGGGAGGCCGAGGCGGGCGGATCGTTTGAGCTCAGGAGTTCGAGACCAGCCTGAGCAAGAGCAAGACCCTGTCTCTACTAAAAATAGAAAGAAATTATATGGACAGCTAAAAATAGATATAGAAAAATTAGCCGGGCATGGTGGTGCATGCCTGTAGTCCCAGCTACCTGGGAGGCTGAGGCAGGAGGATCGCTTAAGCCCAGGAGTTTGAGGTGGCTGTGAGCTAAGCTGATGCCACGGCACTCACTCTAGCCCGGGGAACGGAGTGAGACTCTGTCTCAAAAAAAAAAAAAAAAAAAAAAACCCTAAAAAACTAATACCAATCATTCTAAAGCTTTTCCCAAAAATTGAAGAGGGGAATACTTCCCAACATAGTCTATGATGCCAGCATTATGCTGATACCAAAGCCATACAACAATACAAGAAAAGAAAGCTACAGACCAATAATCCTTATGAACATTGATACAAAGGCCCTCAACAAAATAACTAGCAAACTGAATTTAGTAGCACAATAAAAGGCTTATACACATGAACAAATGGAGTGTTTTCCTGGAACACAACCATGTTTACACATATGAAAATCTATCAATGCGGCCGGGCACGGTGGCTCACGCCTGTAATCCTAGCACTCTGGGAGGCCAAGGTGGGTGGATCGCTCGAGGTCAGGAGTTCGAGATCAGCCTGAGCAAGAGCGAGACCCTGTCTCTACTAAAAATAGAAAGAAATTATCTGGCCAACTAAAAATATATATAGAAAAAATTAGCTGGGCATGGTGGCGCATGCCTGTAGTCCCAGCTACTCGGGAGGCTGAGGCAGTAGGATCGCTTGAGCCCAGGAGTTTGAGGTTGCTGTGAGCTAGGCTGACACCATGGCACTCACTCTAACCCAGGCAACAGAGTGAGACTCTGTCTCAGAAAAAAAAAAAAAAAAAAGAAAAGAAAATCTATCAATGCAATATACCACATTAGCAGAATGAATGCCGAAAAAACACGTGATCATCTTGATTGTTGCAGAAAAAGCATTTGGCAAACTTCAACACTCTTTTATGATAAAAAACATTCAACAAACTAGGACTAGAAGGAAACCACCTTGACATAATAAAAGCTATGTATGAAAAACCCATAGCAAACATTATACTCAATGATGGAAAACTGAAAGTGTTTCCTCTAAGATCAAGAATAAGGCAGAGATGCGCACTTTCGCCACTTCTATTCAACATAGTACTAAGCTTTAGTCAGAGCAGTTAGGCAAAGAATTAGGCAGTTAGGCATCCAAATTAGAAAAGAATAGTAAAATTACTTCTGTTTGCAGATGAATGATTTTATATGAAGAAACCCCTAAAGATTATACACACACACACACACACACACACACGTTAGAGCTAACAAATGAATTCAGCAAAGTAGAAGGATACAAAGTCAACACACAAAAATCATTGCATTTCTTCTTTTTTTTTTTTTTTTAAGACAGAGTCTCGCTTTGTTGCCCGGGCTAGAGTGAGTGCAGTGGCATCAGCCTAGCTCACAGCAACCTCAAACTCCTGGGCTTAAGCAATCCTTCTGCCTCAGCCTCCCGAGTAGCTGGAACTACAGGCATGCACCACCATGCCCAGCTAATTTTTTCTATATATATTTTTAGTTGGCCAGATCATTTCTTTCTATTTTTAGTAGAGACAGGGTCTTGCTCTTACTCAGGCTGGTCTTGAACTCCTGACCTTGAGCAATCCACCCGCCTCGGCCTCCCAGAGTGCTAGGATTACAGGCGTGAGCCACCACGCACGGCCTGATAATGTCAGACTTTTAAATACAATAATTTGATTATGTATTTACACATTTTTCTATAACATTATTAATAATCTTCCTATAGTATATAATTTTATTATAATATTTTATTGTTGCTATTTTATTTTATATTTCCCTAACTACATGTAAAGTTAAACATCTTTCTTATGTTAGTGGCCATTTGGGTTTCCTTTTGTAAATTGATACAGAGATTTGGCCAATTTTTCATGTTTTTTTGTTTGTTTGTTTGTTTTTGAGACAGAGTCTTGCTCTGTTCCCCAGGCTAGAGTGCAGTAGTATCACAATAGCTCACTGCAACCTCGAACTCCTGGGCTCAAGTGATCCTCCTGTCTTGGCCTCCGAAGTAAGTAGCTGGGACTACAGGCACAGGTCATTACATCCGGCCAATTTTTTTTTTTTTTTTTTTTTTTTTTTTTGAGACAGAGTCTCGCTTTTGTTGCCCGGGCTAGAGTGAGTGCCGTGGCGTCAGCCTAGCTCACAGCAACCTCAAACTCCTGGGCTCAAGCGATCCTACGGCCTCAGCCTCCTGAGTAGCTGGGACTACAGGCATGCGCCACCATGCCCGGCTAATTTTTTTTTTTTTCTATATATATTTTTAGTTGGCCAGATCATTTTCTTTCTATTTTTAGTAGAGACGGGGTCTCACTCTTGCTCAGGCTGGTCTCGAACTCCTGACCTTGAGCGATCCACCCGCCTCGGCCTCCCAGAGTGCTAGGATTACAGGCGTGAGCCACCGCGCCCGGCCTCATCCGGCCAATTTTTCTACTTTTTGTACAGTCGGGGTCTTACTATGTTGCTCAGGCTGGTCCCAACTCTTGGGCTCAAGCAATCGCCCACTTGGGCCTCCCAAAGTGCTAGGGTTACAGGTGTGAGACACAGCATCTGGACGAGTTATTCTTTTTGAAACTCAGATTTACTCTGATTGGCCAGTGAAGGTCCCTAAAGTTTTGCTTTCCACATTTAGAACTTTATTCTTGTGGAACTTTAAAAAAAAAAACATAAAGCAGAGATCTAGTTTTATGTTTTTTCCCTGTTTAACCAGTTGTATCAGCTTCATTAGTTGAACACATCATAGTTTCCTCATTCTGTTTTTTAAATGCTTCTACTATAATACATCAAATTTCTACATAAACGTGTCTATTTCTAGGCTTTCTATTCTGTTGCCATTTGTTTGTTTAAACCTGTGCCAATACCACACCGTCTTAATTACAATAATTTAAAAAGTCATCTCTGTATCAGGCAGTGTAAATTTCCTCATCTTTTTATTTTTCAAAGTAATTTTGGCTCTTTTTGGCCTTTGCAAGGGAGGAAAGAATGAACTTTCCTGAATATTAGAACTTGCTTCTCATTCTCCATGAGAAAACTCTCAGATTTTGTGTGGAATTGCACTGAATCCACCAGTTAATTTGGCTATTTGACATCTTAGTGATTCAAAATACTAAGCAGACACTGATAGCATTAAAAGGAAAAATGTAAAAATCTGAAAGCCATCATGGAAAATTTAACACAGAAAAACATAAAACAGAGAGTAGTAAAGAAATGGAAGATTTAAACAACAAAATATGCTTGAATAACATATAATGGTCTGTCTGGAAAGTATCCAGCCATGTAATATGAAAAATAGAGACATTTATTGAAGAAGATATGAGATACAAGAAACATTGTACCTAGGACAATGATGCCTCAGTCCCCTTCAAAGTAGGCACCTTGGAACCTCACACAGTTCTCCCAGCGTCTCTTACCCAACTGTACACGTTCGACACTCTCAGGTGTTCTGCTTGTTGTAGGCCTTCCAGAATGTGGATCACTTTCAACAGATTCTCAACCATCTTTGAAGCCACATTTTTTGTGTGTGCTGCACTCATTGCATAGTCCCCTAAAGCCTTCTGAATCATCCAAATAGTTTCTGCGGAGGAATGTTCAAGCTTAATCCAAAATTTGATGCAGATTCATTGCTCTACTCGCTCGGTCATTTCAAATGCGAAGGCCACACAGTACACGTGCTCACTCAACAGCATCTAGTGCCCCACTGACTAGTACAGTGAAGTCGTTATTGTTCACACGTGCGCATCCCAGTCCACTCTCCTTGGCTGCCAGGTTACAGCCATGTCACACCAACCATTCTCGTTATACTGACAATGGCAGGATACTTTCTGGACAGACCTTGTATCTACACACACATATACATACGAATATATGTAAATGTGTATGTATATAACTGTAAGTATACATATATGTATATGTGTATGTATATACTTTATTCATTTCTAATATTGTTTATGCTTTTTCTCTCTTTGTTATTTTGCTTAATTACATTGCTTGTAGTTTTGCCTTTTATTTAGTTTTGGTCCAAAGAATTAGATTTTAGGTTATTTTTTTTTATTATTTATTTATTTATTTATTTTATTTCAGCTTATTATGGGGGTACAAAAGTTCTGGTTATATATATTGCCCATGCCCCCCCCCATACCCCCGAGTCAGAACTTCAATCATGTCCATTCCCCAGACAGTGCATATCGCACACATCATGTAGGTATACACTCATCCCCTCCCCCCACCTCCAAGGTTATTTTTTTGAACCTAAAATTTTTCTCATATTTTTAAAGCGTTTACTTTTTAAGTTTTATTCCTTCTTTTGGTTTTTATAGTTATTCTTTTACAGTTTCATGAGTTGAATGAATAACTCATTTAATTTAAACTATCTTTTATTGTTTATTTTGTTTTTAATAAATGCATCTGTGGGTTTTGATTATAGTAACTCTTTCATGGTTGTTTAGTTCTAAATAATTTGTCATTCCAGTATAATTTCCTTTTTACCTACTATATTTTTAAGGAGCATTTTTTTAGTTCTGAAAAATATAGAGTTGTTTTAAATCATTCTCATTATTGAATTCTAATTTTGTTATGGTCAGTATACATGGACCGATTTATAGCCTTTGACATTTATTGAAACTTTCTTTCAGATGTAGTATTTGGTTAATTTTTTTTGTTTGTTTTGGATACAGAGTCTTGCTTTGTTGCCTGGCTAGAATACAGTGGCATGAACATAGCTCACTACAACCTCAGACTACAGGCATACGCCACCACATCTGGCTAATTTTTCTATTTTTTTGTAGAGATGGGGTCTTGCTCTTGCTCAAACTCCTAAACTCAAGCAATACTCCCACCTCAGCCTCCCAGAGTGCTAGGATTACAGGTGTGAGCCACCGTGCCTGGCCAGTATTTGGTCAATTTTCATATTAATAAGTGTTCTAGATATGTCTGAAAATACAATATTTTCTCTTTTTGTTACTTATGCTATCTAGATTTTATCCTACTGATTTTTTTATTCCAATAAGTACTTTTTCATTTTCAGTTTATAATTGGTTCTTTTTCATTTAAACCCGTTTTTGTTTATTTCTACCTATTTTTGTTTCATGGTTTGGGGATTTCTTTTGTAGTCTACGATTTTGTTATATATCTGTTTGTGCATCCTAAGAACACTTAAAGTCTTTATCACACTATACCTCAAATTACTTTAATCTGGAATGAACTCATATTCTGATTATTGACATTATTAGTTTTGTTCTGAACATTTCTTCATGTTTGGAATTCCTATTTGTGGACACAAACATGTCTTTTGTTTGTTTTTGTTTCCTTCTCCCTCCATTTTATCACACCGGGTAGTTTTGGAGTTTCCTTACTTTGGCCAAAGTCCCCAGTCCAGAGTCAGGTCTCATAATGTGATATTTTAGATTTCCTGTTCTGTTTTGCTACCAGAGAATATCTCAGACACAGTTAATGAACCAACAGGCTGCTTGGTTTAGCAAGGTTGTATTTGTGTCTTTCTGTCTCTTTAAGTCTACGGTTCCAAATAAGCTATAGCCCTAGTCAGTGCTTGGAGGCAGTTTTTATTCAGCTTCTTTTCTAGAGCTCTTCTTTGATCTAAAGTTATCAACCTGGCTCTAGTCTGTGTCTTGGCTTTCACCCCACAGGAGCTCTCTTCCTGTTCACGTCTACTTGTTTTTGCACTTAGAGCCCAGTAAGTCTAGGGCTTGGCTCAAATCATAGCTTTGCATTTTGGGGGGTTTTTCTAGTCTCTGAAAATGTTCATCTTGTTTTGACTAGACTATGTCTGTCTGTCTCTCTCTCTCTCTCTCTCTCTATCTCTCTATCTCTCCACTTCATCTATTATAAAACGTATTTGGAGTAGAGGGAGTGTATCAAAGGATAATTTACTGAGCTATCTCTGACTGGAAATGTACCTAAGCTTTTTAAGGAATTCTTTAAAAGAAAGAGAGAAAGAAAATAGAAAGAATTCAGTTTCTAAAGAAGCAATGAAAGATTTTCTCTGCTTATAAGATAGAAAAGTGGACAAGTTAATTATAATTACTGTCAATTCTCCTCTAATAGCCAGGGCCCTTACTGCTACTTTCTCTTTTTTTTTTTTTTTTTGCTTCCTGGTTACACTGTTTAACTTATTGCTACTTTCTTATTGTGTAGCTGCTTCTGCCCTCACTCAGGACTGCTTCCTTCTCCTCCCTCCATATAAAACTTCTTCTCTTCCTTGAAGAGTCATCAGTGCTCAGCATCCTGTCAATTCAGTCATATAATTAAAGTATTCAAACTACATTATGAATAAATATTGTGACTCCAGTGAGTACTTACCCAGTCAATATGCGGGGTAGAATTTGCGTGTGGGTGGTAATGTGAGGAGGGGGAGTTGGCTTTGATTACATGTCTATTATTACAACCAGACAAAGGCCCAGGAAGAGCAGTTCCTCTGAAATGAAGCCACTTGACATGAGGGGGTACCAGTAATTCTGCCATAATAAAAATTACCTGCTAGAAAGTGGGGCCAACATGAATAAAAGGGTTTTCCAAGGCAGGATCAAAACGAAGTGCATGTGTAAGTGTGCGTTGTGTCTTTGTGTGTGGGTACACATAAGCATGTGCTGTAAGCTCCTACCCACAGGAATAAAAGCAGAAGTATTAACCTAAAGGGCTTCCAGTTACCATCTGGAATGTTTGGGAATTACTGACCAGGATTATAAAAACTATATTATTGCTCCATGTCTGTTATTTTTGTTTTCTACGAGGGTTACTAGTGAATCTCTAAATTAAACCAAAAGGACCCAAGGGGTTGTCTTTAAAAGGAGCAAGAGGTGAAGCTGGCCACTGTAGTCCATTCCATTGCCAGGCTTAGGGAGGAGAAGAATGGTCTCAACCAACAGAGTAGTAGCAGTAACAACTGAAGGCATAAAAGACAAAATGAGTGTCAGGGACCTTCTGCATAGAATCTGGTCTGAGTTTGAAAGCGATCGTTAGCCATCAAAAGACTTATATGACGGCCTGAAAATATCACCTCCTCCACTTTTACTTAGTTTTACAGAATATATAAAACATGGTAAATCTTTTGACTCAGTTACATATATGCGCTAAAGGAAGCCCTGATGGAGTCTCTGGCCCTCTTTACAGAAAAATGCATATACAAGTTTTGTATAGAATTTCAGGGAGTTTGTGGATGCCTGGTTTAAGGTATCTCCATGCCTAGGAGAAGCAGTAGTTTTGCATGATAGACTGTAAGGGTTTCAAATTAGCAACTTTCATAGGAAGTAAGACCTCATGGATTCCCCAAGTTCCACCCCAACCTCTCAATTCTTTGGGGTAGTAGATATTATCTTCATTTGGTGTTTATTCCATTTCTGGTAATGATCCCAAATTCTGATTCAACAGTATTGTCCAAGCACCTCCCATCCTGAGTATACCCAAATCCACACATAAAAAAGAAAATTCCAAACAGAAGTAATTGACATTACTCTCCATGGACCATTCTGGTCCATGAGATCCCTAATACCTAGAGATATCTGGTCCACACACTGCATCTATCACTAGTTTCTTTTATTCATGACTCTAAACATTGATGTTTTCATTTAGAAAAAAATTGTTTTTGAGACAGAGTCTTGCTCTGTTGCCCTGGCTAGAGTGCAGTGGTGTCAGCTTAGCTCACAGCAACCTCAAACTCCTGGGCTCACACGATGCTCCTGCCTCAGCCTCCAGAGTAGCTGGGACTACAAGCATGCACCACGATACCTGGCTAATTTTTTCTATTTTTGGTAGAGATGGGGTCCTGCTCTTGTTCAGGCTTGTCTCGAACTCCTGAGCTCAAACTATCCTCCTGCCTCTGCCTCCCAAAGTACTAGGATTACAGGCGTGAGCCACCACGCCCAGCCTATACATTTTTCTTAAGTGAATTTTCATTACTTTCTTTGTGATTATCATACATATTTTGGATCCAATGCACAAAAAGGGTGTTTCATCAACTTTAATGTTGTCTCCTTCAGTAATATGGACATGATATTAGGAGGGTTTCCTAGAATTTGCACAATCATTCCCAACTCAGCTTCTCCCCTGTTGTTAAGAGAAGCAATAGTTAGGGTTTCCTATCACCATCACAGTCCTGCATTTGGTAGGTTTTTTTCTCCCTCTCTTAGAGATTTCTTCTTAGTCCTTGACCTTTCATCTTTAGCAGGCGATACTGTAGTCACTGGACCAAACCCCAGCCTTGATTTCTCTACTGGAATCACAGTGACATTTTGATTAGGGGAATGAGATCTGGAACTTAAGTAGTTGAGAAAAAAGATGATACCTAGGGAAAGAGAAGAATTTGAGGTGAGGTTCCACAGACAATGGCCTTTTGGCTTTAGAAATTCTTACTCATCCTTTAATACTCAGTTCAGAAGTATTTTTTGGTGAACCCTTCTATCCCCCAGCAGAGTTACTTTACTCTCTTGTGCTCCCATTGCTCAATAGACTTTTTTGGACAAAGCTTGAGCCTCCTGGATTCAAATCATAGCTTCACTACTTTCTGTGTGGTCGTGGGCAAGTTACTCAACCTGTCCATGCCTCACTTTGTGAAAGAACAGGTTACTCATTTTAGGTTTTCAGACTCCAAAATCCATGCTTTCTTCACCATATCACACTGACTCTCCATGTATAAATATTCTGAATAGGCACAGTCAGTGCTTCTATTTCTCCTAGATTCCACCTCCCTTTTCAGAAGTGATTTATTTCCCTTTCCATCTTTCTAGCATAGGGCAGGGGACTAACTCACCAGCAAACGTGCATAAGAAGTCACTGCACCAGTTAATATGACAGGTCCATAGAAGATCTGACTCTATGGCATCCGTAGTATACCAGTGGACCTGTGCCACAAACAGGCAGAGGCAGAGGAGCAAACAGGTGGCTAGGACCAGTAGGAAAGATGTCACAACCCATCAGCATCTTCAGTCTGCCTTGACCACCACCCCCAGCTCTTCTTCTGCCTCCAGAGGCCATATGTATGGATCAAAAGAATGAAAACTTGACCATTGACAAGATGAGGGAGAGAAAGGGGGCCTCTACCCTAGAGTAAGGTCTGTTAAGGTGTGTTCTACAAAATAAGGTAAGGCAGGTAGCTGGCAACTTGGTGTTGATACTGAAGAAGACAAGAAAAGGGGTAAGAAAGAGTTCGAAAGCCCCACAGAGGAACTTTGTTACCTTGACTATTTTGCCATGGTGTTAACCCTGCCAGTCTAGGTCTGTACCTGAGATGAAGCTGAGCATGGATACCTTCAGATCCAGGTTGTGGGTCGTGCTTCCTCTTCTAGGGAGGCAAGAGCTGAAGAGCCAGCCAAGGAGAATGAGTATGGTGAGGACAGAGATGAGGAAGAAGGCCCTGGAACATTGGAGATAATCTGCAAGAAGAGGAGGAAAGTAAAGGCTTGATTAGTGCAGCGAGGGAC
>JAQIFY010005701.1:0-10854 GCA_028533085.1 Varecia variegata | reverse complement strand
CATCGCGAAAAGAAAATAACCATGTTTCCAAGAGATTAAGTGAATAAAATTACTTGCGATCTTAATATCAAGTCGCTATTTTCATAATTTGTAGTAAAGAAGGGAGAGAGGCGCCTTGTGATTTGGGGAAAAAGGGAGGACAGCGTGTGGCCCTCAGAGTCTACAGCTAGCGCTGGTTGAGGACTTTGGTGACCTCGTAGCAGTTGGCTCCCGCTGAGCTGTGGCTGATGGCAACTTCTAGAACTCCACCTCAGGAATACTACCCAGTCCAATCTCCCCCATTCTGTGGGTCTTCAGTAATATTTTTGCTTACATGCAGGTTTACTCTGATAGTAACTCAAATTATTTTAAATAAATGATCATAAAATAGAACACAGTGGAATACATTTACAACAACATTTATACATTCCTTAAATCAGTTCACCGGAAATCTTTGTACTAAGATTGTAAAACATGCAACTTTCTTTTAACACATTAACTGCCGCACTAGAAAAAAAAATTGTTCCTTGGGGCCATGGTGTTTTATTATAAAAATAGAATAAAAACTTTGAAAGCAAAATGATCCTTTCTAATTTAATGAAAAATTTGTTATTTTTTATTGTCTTCTGTGCATGAGTTACATGCAACTTGAAAAATATTTCACGTGGCTCCCAAGGTAGAGATGTGTGAGTTACATATGTTTCCCAAGCCTCTAGGCTCAAAACCAGCTTGAGTTAAATACAACTCACATGGCAGTTAATGTGTTAATAGGGTTGACTGGCATAGCAAAGCCTTAATCAAGAGTCTGCAACTGACATCATTATATTTTGGAAGAACATGATTTGGTGATATTATTCAAAATTTGTTTTTTGTTTTGGTGGTTTGGTTTGGTTTGCTATTCGTTTGAGTTTTTTTTTTCCTTGTGCCAAAAATGGATCCTTATCTAGATTATTTTTTTTGAAGCTAAGTGTAGGATTCCCCTTTTATCTTGATATAATAATTGTTAGTTTTAGCCCATTTTTCAAACTTGAAATTTCTTTTAAAAAAACCCTCATTCTGTTACTCTTTGTATAAAAGAAGATCACTAACTTTACTGGTTCACTTTATATACCTTTTGCTTATTAATTCTTCACAATAGCCCCATGAGATAGGAATCATTATCCCATTTTATAGATGAGGAATTGGAGAGTCCAGCGGATTAAGTAACACGGCCAAGGTTATAGCACTATTATCCCTTCCTCTGAGCTGTGTAGCAGCTGCGCGTTTGATAAACATGTCTTAAACATCTCCATCCAAATCATGGCTAAAAATGTTGAATAAATCCAGGCCAAGGATGGCCTAATTCCAGTGCCCTCCGGGCCAGAGGGATACGCTAATCAACATCATCTGGGAACACTTTTTCAACCACTTAGTAATCCACCCTGTCAAATCCGATACTCTGTTTGTTGACATTATTGTTATTGTTTTTGAGAATGCTTTTACATATAAAAGCATCAAACACATTTTTAACAGTTCAGCTATTTTAAACATTTGTAATTGGTTCTAGTATAATATGTAGCACACTCAGACAAAAATAAACTTCTTTAAGATCGAATTCTCTAAGCGGGGCTGTTTATTTGGTCTGTCCACCAGAAATTTGACTTTAAAAGCCCAATAAGACCCAATCAGTCCTGGCACCCCTGCATAATACTACCTAGAGGGCTTCTTCAACTCAGGGTTTCATGTGATGAACAGAGTTTGTTGAGAATCACTACACCCCATACTCTGTAATGAAAACTACATAACATTCATAACAACTAACCACAAATTTGCCCTGCTGTTAGTTTGTGTCTTGTGCATTGGGAAGATGGTGTTAATCTCTAGCCACAGTGGCCTGGAGAAGGGCCTCTCTCAGCCAGCCCCAGGCCTTCCCCGGTTCCTGGGACCTGCCCCTGGGTGTCTCTCATTCTCCCATGGCTGGCGCTGGCATGTCCACTGCTTGTTTGGGGGCTCTTATTAATAATTGGAAAAAAAGCCTTATTTTCTTATGCATTTATATCAAACAGTGTCTAAGAACAAAGTTTTCGTCAGTTGTTATCCATAGATGTCTTTTTTCTTAACCATTTGCTCTAGAGAAGGTAATGGCTGCACAGACACACACACACACACACACACACACATATGCTTCTCCGTGATGGGGGATTGATTGCTCTCTACCTGGGCTGTCTAGGTTGCATCCTCATTACTGTGCATTCAGTAACATCACAAATGTGTAAATACTTATTAAGTGCCTCCCATGTGCCAAGCACTAGTAGATGTTTTATTGTTAAAAACAAAAAACAACGCAGCGCATACAAACCTTGTCATTAGGCAGCTCACACTCTAGAGTGAGAGACAGTAATGACATAATTACCGAAATGTAGCATATGGTTACGAAGGGTGTCAAGAGCTGGGAAGGGGAGATGCACCATTCTGAGAGCTTAGATGTCACACTCAAGAGCTGCGCAAGGGCCAGTGTGACGAGGGGCAGGGGCGAGGAAGGAAGGGCAGGCTGAATAAATGGCCCAGAATGAGACTGGCGAGGTGGACACACACCTTAGGCCCACTGCTACCTGGCAGTTTTCTCAGAGTTTTTAAGTGCAGATGCCACCTTGGGGTGGCCGCAGGGAATGCCAGCTTCTCGCACGGCTGGTGCGAGTTCTGGTGCCGCAGCAGAAGGGGGGCAGGTGGACACCCGAGGCTGAGGCCGGAGATGCTGCAGGAACCTTCCACCAGCCCACGGGTTCGTCAGACGTCACAGGGAAGTTAATCCCGGGCAGGAGGGCACCTCGTCCATCGGTGCCAGGAGTGAGAACACAAGCAGAACAGTGCTGTGCCCAGTTACTCACCTGGTTGGCATTATTGATGCTTCAAAACAAAGCATTAGAAACACTCGTTTGCATAAATTCACTCACCATTTAGTCTGCTTTAGAGTAACTAAATCTACTTCTTGTCATCAATATCTCAGACTCCATGCACTCAAATCCGTAAAGTTCCCATTTAATTGGAAAGGTGAAGGAGAAGGGACTTCGAGGGTGTAAGATAGTCCCTCCTGCCTGGAACAGCACGCGCTGGTGATTCTGGTGGATGAGCTGTCGCCAGACCCTTCAGAGAACCTAGCTTTGGGGGTCCCAAGCAGTGGAGGGTGGGTCTGAGTTAGGAGTCGGAATTGAGAGAACTGAGTGCTTTAGACGTGGCAGGACGTGGCAGCCCCTCCCTGGCTGTGCTGTGGACCCCACTGTGCTCCTGGCACACCTGTGCAGGAGGAGAGGGAGTGTCAGGTGCTCAGCCCTCTCCCCCTGACCTCTCTGCGCCTAATGTGAGTAGGGAGCTGTCACCTGCAGCTCTGATCTTCCCTGGGAGCTTTGGCTGTGTCTCGGAGGAGCAGGCAGGTTCTCTGTTACGGAAGAGGATGGCAGGGACGGGCGGGTGTAAAGAGGGGAAGACTCAGTGTCGGATGGGTGGGTGGATATTCGGGTTGTGATTAAAAAGCAATGAGGACATCATCAGGCTGCAGCGAGTGCAGCCGGAAGCAGAGAGCGGGTCTGATGGGAGCACTGAGGCACAGTCCGCGGGGCTGACTCTGCTCTAGGGGAAGCAATGAGCGAAGTGGGAGGATGGGGAGGAGAGTGAAGGCAGGAATGGTGATCGGAAGAGACTCAAACAGCCTGAGAGAGGGAATGACGCTTTACTTAGGGATCTAAGGAGGGAAAACAGGAGGGTAGGACAAGACAGTGAGGGCAGAGTAGAGGCTGCCCTGCTGAGGTTGAGTCTCGTCCAGGGCAAGCCCTGCCTGGAGAAGACACCCCAGGGCATCAGAAAGAGTGAACCTGAGACCCTCGAGATTTCCTTCTCTCTTCCTTGCTGTAGAGTGGGCAGCTTGAGAAGCTGGGTGGTTCTTAAGCGTGGGGAAGGCTCAAGGTGCGTGTGTTTGGGAGCATGTATGGAAAGATCAAGGCTCCTCACCCACAAGGCTTCTGAGACTGCACTTCCTCCAGGCAGAGGCCCCTCTGGTTCGACTGGAAACTGCTTCCTCTGTGGAGGGTACGGGGGCTAAGGGGCTGCAGCCAAGCACAAATAGAGGGTCTACTTGGTGATGGTACTGGGGGTGGGGAGCTGGGGGCCGACATGTTCGCCTGCAACAGTTTGGTGCAAGAATCCTGTGTGGGTTCCTAGAATTGGAAATAGCCAGCGATAGCTGAGAGTTGTATATATTTTTTAAAGTAGCAATGTTTCTGCTTTCTAGACTGTGATTCATTTACATTGGGAAATATTTTGGGGATTTATTCCAAATGAACAAGGCTTTATCTGGTTTCTGAGCCCCAAGCTACAAATCTCAGATACTAAGCATCCTTGAACCCATAGCATGAAAGCCTTATAGCTTTTGGAAATGAAATTCCCTGGAACCCACAGGAAACAGACCATGAGCAATGAACCTTGACAGTCTCTTGATCCAGCTTTTTTCTGGAACCCTGGCATGGTTTGGAAAACCCGCCAATGGGGGGCATTTGCACTGGGCCCCCAAATCTCTTTAGAGTTGGCCATTTCCTGTACTGACATGAAGTGTGTAAAGCCCTATTCAGAGGAAGACATACGCCGAACCCCCTTCATATTCTGTATCCTACAATTTGTACCTGAGTAGAAAGTTCCTTATAGTAACTGTTTTGGAAACCTTTCACTTATACCAAGGAGTTTGGTTTCAAGTCCCTCCAGGCACCTTGCAGCTGCCTCCCAGGACTAAACGATACCGTGGACATTTCAGTAGCAAGGTTGACTGTGTGACCAGTGCATTGCTCAGTTTAATAGTTGACTGCCGGTACCATGCGTGGCTGTCCATGCACACAGACCTCAACTTTCCATGGTTTGTTTTTGCAAACCTTGGGGGAGGCACTTAGGCCCCAAAATACTTTTCCTTCCCACTGATGAAAATTCATCATATAGTTTCATTGTTTCAAATTGTATCCGTTAAAAATTCTTTTGAGTTAATATGAATTTCTCCTTCAAAATGCAAATGCATCTATGAAATTACCAATCATTAAAAACCATAATTTGATCTGATGGCTTTTTTTTTTTTAAACACCCTTGTGAGATCAGACTTTTCCAAAGGAAGCTTGGAAGTGTGGAAGAAGAGGAAACTTTTAGGGAAAGGTGGTCTGGGGGGGCCAGCATTTGTGAGATACCACTGAGAGCGCCCTTGGTGAGTCGTCTGGCCCAAGTGAAAGAGAAAAGTTGTAGGAAATAAGATGACAAAGGGGTGAAGACAAATGATGCTTACTTCAAAATTTGGGTGGGGGCCGGCCCAGCATAGGCTTGGTGAATTGATTGTAGACAAGATTGCCCCTATAGGAACTTACACGCCAAAAGTAACGAGAGCTGCACGTAAACAGCGGCCACCGAGACCTTCAGGGACAGGGAAACAGTTCTTTTCCCCAGCGGCATCAACGAGCCCCTTTTAGCAAGAATAGCTATAATTTGCACAAGTGTTAAAAATCTACTTTGAACTGTAAAAATACCGAAATATCCAGGGCATAGCCAGCCTGTGGTTCTGCCCTGTGACGTGATGTGTGATCGTGAAAAGTAATGAAAATGGAAGGAAGGCATTTTAAAGCTACTGCTCTAATGAACACAATTCTGTTTGCCAGCCTTTTTTCCTGCTAGCAAATTATCTTACTCCATCAAGCTGGTAGAACATCAGTAATGTCTTCGGAGAATAGCTTGCAAGGGCTGAGTTCCTCTGTGACAGGAGTTCTGAAGATAATGTGATCTCACATTTCTCAATTTTCTTTGATTTTGTGCAGAGAAAATGGAAGACTGTAATAAATATATTTGCCACAAATGGCGTCTTAAATGGAATCACAGCTGGTAGCGACAGTGTTCTGCTATTTGGACACTGGATTCCAGGTTTTCTATGGGAAGCGACCGTGCTGGCAGGTTCGTGGGTCTCGCATTTTTCCAACACTTACTTTTGCACTTACGTGACGAATCTGGTTTTGCCTGTGGGCTCCTGGTGGTGGGGTAATGGCACGCTGCTGGCAGATTGGTACTCAGTGGTCTCAGAGCACATCAGGGGCTATTGAATTGATTGGAATTTTTTTAGTTGCGCCGTGAGAAGTGAACAACACACTCAGAGCTGATCTCAGGCAAAAGTGCTAGGTGGGTGAGGTTCAGTGAGGTGGGGAGACGGACTGGAAAGGGCAGAGGTTTGGGAAGCACGTGCTGGGTTCTCATCTCGGCTCTTCCGCTTACTGGCTGTGCCACTTTGGGCAAATCCCATAGCCCCTTGGAACCTGGTGGCCTACATCTGCGTGGGCAGGATGAGAAACTGCATCGTTGTAATTGGTAATCAATGAAATAGTGGATGTAAAGTTGGTTTGTGATGTAGAAAGAGCTTATACGTATTATATTTATTAGGTAGTACAGTCTTTATTACTGTGGTCCCCGCCCCAGCTTTCTGTGGACTTCTTTCCCTCCTTAATGCTCTGTCGCCGCCATTGACCCCCCACCCTGTCCCCCACACCGACACCCACCAGTCTCAATTCAATACGTGTTCTTACAGAGCTTTCTTCTCAGTCATCAAGGTAAAGTTTTGGGTAATAGTTGTAGCATCAAATATCTTTCCAAGAGTTAGTGCTTTAAAAAAAAAACAAGGCAAAACTCCTACAAATGGAAATAAATGTAATGGTGGAATATCTGCATCCTAAAAGGCTCTTTTCTTGGTTGAATGGCAGGGAGGGGGGAGGCTCTTTTAGAAAATACCAGGGGTGGGGAGGGGTGGCCAAGGGATCCTCATGAGGAGGAGTCACCTGCCCAGAGCTGGGAATAGGGGAGAGAGTGTGAAGCACCTGCTAAATCAGCCTTTGGAACCACCAAGGAGGGAGCACGTAAAAGGCGCATTAGAGAAATGGTGCGAGTAGAACCTTCCATGTGAGGAATAAAACTTTAGTTGTTGAGTGAAAGGACTTAGAGGGCCTCTGGGGTTGTAACGTAATACGTGGATAAAGTGGAAATTGCTTTATTAGAGGATCAAAAAAATGCTTCTATATTTTTTTGCTTTCACCATTGCGACAATTTGTGTTTTCCAAAGATGCCCATGACAATATCTGCCATTCCACATGCCAGTGCTGGGGGTCTCCACGTGGAGGGGTGGGTGAGTCCCTCGGCCAGTGTTGGAAGCTTGGAAGGGGGTTGATGAGTCCCTCTCCTCACAGGTGGCTGCGGCAGGAGATGGCTCTGTGCGGGTCTCCCCACCGCAGGCGGAGTGGCTGTTTGGCAGGGCTATCTAGGCGGTGAGCACAGGTGTCAGGGAGCTTGTTCTGCTGGTCGGTGTTCAGGGTCACCGGGCCATGGCCTGCGGGCCAGTGCACAAGACCAGAGGGTGTGGCCTGCCACGGGACATGTGGGCGTGTGGCCCACCGCTGGTGGCTGGTGTCCACGGGAGCGTGGATCTCCATGTGGTGCACAGGGCCAGGGCCTTGTTGCTCCTGTGGGATGCAGGATCTCAGGGCATGGCCCGCCGGTTGGCACGCGGGTCTGTACTGTAGGAGGGGGCCTCTGCTCAGCGCTGGATCCACAGGGGCAGGGGCCTTTGCATAGCAGCCAGGGACCTGGGCACCTGCTGGGGCTCACTCCACTGGTCTGGGTGCAGGGCCACACAGGCTGAGCTACTGGATTATTGGGGTTCTGTTTCCACACAGGTCCTTCCAGGGCTGCTACTACGGGAGTCCCCAAGCTCTGCTCGAGTTACCTGGTGGGGGTGGGGGGACACCTGCCTCCCAGTCACCGGCCCTGTGAGTTGGTCCGCCCTAAGGAGAGATTTGGGGGCAGCTTCGGCAAAACCAATCCCTGCATAGACCAGGAGCTCTGGCCTGAGAGCTCAGAGTGGCGTCAGCTGCGGCAACCGGAGAAGGGAGACCAGGGGGTCCCCGCTGAGCCAGCTCTGCGGTGCCCCTTTGCTGTGCTGTCCCCAGCCAGCGCGGAGCCTGTGGTGGCAGTGGTGGCAGTGGTGGGCGGGGCCTCTCCGCAGATGAGTCACCGTGTCCAATGGGGAGCGTGGCGCCCTCGGGTTCTCGTATCCTTCCCCACGTGCAGGCGTCTCCCCCAGGTGTCTTCCAGTCTTGGCAAGTGGGACTCCCTGTCCCCAACTCCTTTCCTCCAAGCGTTTCCCGTAGGTTCTCTGGTGATCTGCAGTGATCTCTCCAGGAGGGACCCGCGTAGGTGGGCGTCTCCTTGCGGGGTTTCCATCCTCTCCCGGAGGGCAGTGTGTGTGGGCTGCTCCCGGTCCCAGCTGCTTCTAGAGCATCCGTCATCTGTGCCGCGGTCTGGTGGGTGTCACAGTCCTGTCTGTACCGTGATGTCATTCGCCACGTTTCTGCAACTTGATGCTAACTAAGGACTCGTGGACTTCAGATCCCTTAAACGCTGGGGCCTGGCGTCCCGCAGGTGTGCCTTCCCCTCACCTTCCCACTCAGAGTCCCGTTTGGGTCCTGGTGGCACTCGGGCGCCCCTGACTCCGTCTGCAGGGCTTGGACAGGCCTGTGATGAGAGCCTGCGCCCTTGGTGGAGAACTTGTCCCGGCGGGAATGCGTGTCCCAGTCGTCCTGGGGTGCTGTTCCCGCAGGTGGTCATGATGGTGAGTCTCGACTTCTGCGAGTCGGTGGGGAGGCTTCCAGAAACACGCCGGGCTCACGGTCAGCGCCCTGCCGGGGCGGTGACACTGCTCTGTAAACACTTACATGGATGTCCCCTTGCAGACACTTCCTCGGCATCTTCTCCTTCAACTCGACTTTGTTTTTTAGTACCTTTAACTGACCAGGGCAGGTACCTGTCACGGCATAATTACGCACTTTCTCTGCCACCATAGAACTGAAGATTTTCTTTCCTTCTGCTTCCACGACAGACATCCACTTAGTGCAGTGATTATTAGTATAAAATTACTTTTTGGCCTTTAAATTTAATGACACCACATTCGTGGCAATAAAATAAAATGCCGACTCCAGGTGTGCTTTTCAAGGGACGGGGCCGGGGCAATTACCTGCCGATGATGGCGTCCTGCGTTTCAGCCTTTTGTCTGGGGACCTGAAAATCTTTTCTACACAAGTGGATAATGATGTGCGTCTTGTAAGGGGTGAGAGGTGGAGTGCTTGACCTCCTGGCACGCTCGAGAGGTGGAGAGAAATCCGGGACCCAGGTGTCTCCTTTGTTTTTCCCCTTTGCCCCTCCCCTTTTGAGCTCTTTAGAAGAGGCCTGGCCAGCCTTCTGTTGATTGCCGTAGTCTCCTCCCAGGTACTGCTTTCCCCCTTCTTTGAAAGCATGAATGGAGTTTCTAGATCCCATTTCATGGGGGGACAGTTGAGCTGCAGGGAGAGGGGAGGGTTTGCAGATTTGTGCACACTTGTTGGAGTACAGTCCCGTCTTTCCAGGCGACTCTACCTCACTCTGTTACATGGTGGAGCTTAGCTGGGCGTTCCGTGCGTTAGTAAATGACAAGCAGTTAGCACAGCGCCTGGCACACGGCAGACCCTACATACGTGATGGCTCCTGGGATTGTCCTGTTCACCCCTGCAGGCAGGCACCTCCGTCTTTGGGGAAGTGGCATGTGGAGCGGGTGCTTGCTGGTGTGCTCTGGCAGTGTGGACGCGCACCCCTTCCGCTCGCCAGCCAGCGTTCCCTGCGTTCTTGGCAGCCGGTGTGAGGCCTGTTCCCCTCCTCCAGGAAGCCTTCCCCCGTCCAACCAACCACCAGTCACCTCCGTGTCTCCGTAATCCCTGTATCATTTTCTCAGTTCAGTTCAACAACCTTGAACCGAACATCCAGCTTTATAATAAGGTGCACCTGATTCAGGGATAACTAATGCTCCATCCTGAAATATTGTTTTAACTCCTACATAAATGTTTATCTTAGGTCTAATGGGATTATTGGGCCTTGAGAGAAGCTCATATAAACTCTGTGTGTATAATCTCACTCTGTCACTGGGGCTGGAGTGCCATGGCGTCGTCATAGCTCACTGCAACTTCAAACTTCTATGCTCGAGCAATCCTCCTGCCTCAGCCTCTCGAGTAGGTGGGACTACAGGCATGCACCACCATGCCTGGCTAATTTTTTCTATTTTTAGTAGAGACAGGGTGCCAAGGCTGGTCTCGAACTCCCGAGCTCAAGCGATCTTTCCACCTCTGCCTCCCAGAGTGCTAGGATTACAGGCGTGAGCTACCTCGACAGGCTGTGTGTGTATATATAATTTATACACACAGAGAGAAAGAGAGAGGTATTTCCTCTAGCCCCAGAGGCAATCCTGCATATACAGCAGGAGCTTAGTGTTCTCCAAGAATGGTGCGGAAGGAGGGGGTTGCAGAAGGGGCCAAACTGCACACATTTTGTTGACTCCAGCATAGTAAATTTTGTTGTATTGAACTGAAGTAACCTATAGCTCTTCATGGGGTCTGAGGCATAGCCCTGAGTCCTCTTTCTTTGGTCCATGGCAGTACCCTATTCTATTCTGTTACATGTGAAAGGGATCAAGTATACACCGAGTTCCTCCTACATTCAGGACATCACAGGGAACAGACAGGATGCCCGAATAAACAGCATTATACCCAGCACTTTGGGAGGCCACGGTGTGAGGATTGCTTGAGCCCAGGGGCCTGAGACCAGCCTGGGCAACACAGCGAGATCCTGTCTCCACAAGAAATTTTTAAAAATTAGCTGGACGTGGTGATGCACACCTGTAGTCCTAGCTACTCAGGAGGCTGAGGTGGGAGGATCTCTGGAGCCCAGGAATTTGAGGTTACAGTGAGCTGTGATTGTGCCACTGCACTCCAGGCTGGGTGACAGAGCAAGACCCTGTCTCAAAAAAAAAAAAAA